>PISX010011384.1:0-65469 GCA_004024625.1 Mellivora capensis | reverse complement strand
TTCATATCTTCTGCCCATTTTTTGATATGATTATCTGTTTTGCGTGTGTTGAGTTTGAGAAGTTCTTTATAGATCCTGGATATCAACCTTTTGTCTGTACTGTCATTTGCAAATATCTTCTCCCATTCCGTGGGTTGCGTCTTTGTTTTGTTGACTGTCTCCTTTGCTGTGCAGAAGCTTTTGATCTTGATGAAGTCCCAACAGTTCATTTTTGCTTTTGTTTCCTTTGCCTTTGGTGACATATCTCGAAAGAAGTTGCTGTGGCTGATTTCAAAGAGGTTACTGCCTATGTTCTCCTCTAGGATTCTGATGGATTCCTGTCTCACATTGAGGTCCTTTATCCATTTCGAGTTTATCTTTGTGTACGGTGTAAGAGAATGGTCGAGTTTCATTCTTCTTCATATAGCTGTCCAATTTTCCCAGCACCATTTATTGAAGACACTTTTTTTTTTTAAGATTTTATTTGTTTATTTGACAGACAGAAATCACAAGTAGGTAGAGAGGCAGGCAGAGAGAGAGAGGGGTGGAAGCAGGCTCCCTGCTGAGCAGAGAGCCCGATGTGGGGCTTGATCCCAGGACTCTGGGATCATGACCTGAGCCAAAGGTAGAGGCTTTAACCCACTGAGCCACCCAGGGGCCCCTTGTCTACCTATATTAACTCATGTGACGTTCCTGATAGATTTGTCCCACTAACATTATCAGTACTATCAGTGAAGTCTGATAAAGAACACTTGTGATACTGCTCTTTTTAGTCTATACTATAATCTGTAACAGTAATACCAATAATCCCTGCAGTCAATACTAAAGTCAGGAATACTCACAAGCTACTGGAGTTAGCAAGAGAGAATCTGATTCTCCTAGGAGGAAAGGTGCTTTTTCTTTGACATTGATGTGTTTAGTAGGCTGTTCTTTGGAACTTTTGGGTTGTACTCCATTATAGTCCTTAGTATTTGCCTCTCCTGAATGATGTCCAATAATAGCTTAAAATAAATTTAACTGAATAGGGTGAAAGAGTAAGGAAATAAACAAATACAGAAGAGGTCCTTTGCACAGAGCTGGAACAAAAGAGACCTACTTACATGTGAGACTCATTTTCTCTTCACTGCATCATAATAACATGCCTACAACTTAATTTTGTATTACCATGCTCATAATCAAACTCAGCTTTCAGGATGTGTGACTGAAAAATCTCTGGTCTCTCTAGCTTATACTTAATCCAGTGTCATTTGCTAGTGACACAGACTGGAGAAGAAGGGGAAGAAGCAAGAGGGCTAAACAAACTAACCCATAATGGGATGGCATGATACTCACTAGTCTACTACGTACATTTGAAAGGAATGGGACAGCTTAAATTGGATATAAGCTAATGTCTTTCCTGCTGGGCTCTGAGATCATAGAGAAGACAAGGAAACTTTATATAGTTGTAGTATTCACAGTGCATTCTCTTAGATACTTTGTTCAGTTGGGTTTGAAGACATCTTTTTTCTGATCTGTCTTAATGCTGCTGCCTTTCAGTCCTCTCTTGTTCTAACCCTAAATGATGAAGTACCCCAGGACTCTGACCCTGAACATTTCCTTTTCTTCAGATACATTCACTTTCTCTGTGGTCTTTGAATTACCATCCTTAAATTAAAGTTTTCCCAATTTCTGTGACCTGAATCTTTCCCCTGAACTTCAGACCCATATCTGTGTCCTAAACCTGACATGTCCAGGCTTGAATTCTTGATTTTTCTATACCAGATCTGTTTCTTAACACAATGTATCTCTTTGAGTAAATTGTAACATGTCAAAAATTTTGTTGTCACCCCGTCAGTCCTCCTTTCACATCCCATGTCAGCAAAACTGTTGCTTCTACACTTTGAAATTTATTCTGAATCTGACTACATCTGTCCATTTCTATTGTCATCAGCTTTCATTCAAGCCATCCTCATTTCTAGCCTGGACTGTTACTTTGTCCTTCAGCCTTGCATCTATTCTTGTTTCCATTTAGCTATACTTCACACGTGGTCGAAAGGATCCATTTAACGTGTAAAAATGCAGTTACCCTCTGAATAAAATCCTCTAATGATTTCCCGTCACACTCAATAAAATAAAAAATCCTCACTATAGCCTAAAGGCCTTATTTTATCTGATGCCAGACTAACTGGTTTCTATCCCTAGTCACTATTCTCCAGCTGTTCTGCTTTCAGCACTGGAAGGACTCCATCTCAGTGTTCGAACTACTGTTCCCTCTGTCCATAGTGATCTTTATTCAAATGTTCATGTGATTTACTGTTGAACTTCTTTCAGTTTCCATTTAAATGTCAGTTTGTCAGAGAAAACTCCACTGCCTGTCTTGTTGAAAGTAGCACCTTTCTTCATTTTTTCTTTATCTCTTGGTTTATTGCCTCTATCTCCAAGTAGAATGTAAGGGAGTTGGGACATGACATGGTCCGATTTTTCTTCTTTTATATTCCCAGAGCCTAACATGTCCTGGCATGGGGTAGTCATTGAGTAAATGAATGAATGAATAAGGCATCATTAATGTTCTACGGTCTCCATTTGCTTTAGAGCAGCAACCTTCTGTTGGGATAGGTACAAGGAGTATATCCATGGTCAGGTTCATTTTAGTTTCAAGCCCGTTGCCAGACCCAGCTTTTAGCAGCTAATCTGTACTAGAATAAAAGCCATGTACCTGTGATTATGAAAATAGGCTACATATTAAGGAAGGCCTAGACATAGGCTGCTTTTCTACTCAAACACATCATGCTAACATAAAGCTTCAGGATTCATTCCGCATTCTGTGTAGTGGGGGCTTAAGTCTGCTGTCCTACTGCCTTCAGCTAGATCATTATTTCTAGAGCTGAGCTCAGCTGACTGTGCAGGTTAGAGGTTTTCATGCTTAGGTGAATTTCCTAGCATTGATGCTGCTGGCATTTTTTCCTTTGTATTAGTCATTTTTTCTAGTAACATGTACTAGATTAACGAGGAAATATTGGAAAAACAACAGTTGCAGAAAAAAGCAGAAAAATAGTTTTTTAAAATTTTGCTCTTCAGAAACATCCATTATTAACATTATGATATCAGTTTTATTTTAGTGTGTGTGTACTACACAGCTGGGGTAAGCCAGTGATACTTATTGAGTAGTATTTATGTTCAGAGACCTTTGTTCCTGTCCTAAATACCTTAATAAAGAAAGATGAGGGGATTTGACTTTTTGTCTTCATTAACTACTCCTTAGAAGGCATGATTTTCACATAAAATTAGACTTCACTCTATGTTACCATTACCTTGTACTTGAATGTACATTTGTCTTTTAGTCTGTCTGTCTCTCATACACACACACACACACGCACACACAGTACCTAGCCTGCTTGGATGCATCAAATCAACATTGGAAAACAGAATTCAGTCAGTAAAGCAAGAGAGTTAAAGTGTCTGTAAGTATCACTGACTTAAAGAAGAGAGACATAGTACTGTGGTGTTAGATCTGGTGAATATGGGGAAGAATTCAAAGCTAAGACCGTGTGTGACTGAGCACAAATCTAGGTAGCAAGTGGCAGTCTCTTTCAGGACCACATTTTTTAATCTAAGGCCAGACCTAATAAGGAAGATGTTAAGTCCTAGCCAAAAAGAAGGTAGATAATAAGCATAGTTAGTGATGCAAATAGGGGGAATTTTTATAAGGATGATTTAACTAACTAGTCCTACCAAAGCGCTTTCCCCCTGGGTTTGTTGAACTAACTAATACATGATCATTATGGGAACACTAGAAAGTACAGATAAGTAGCTGCCCACTTACCGTAAAAAAACCTGTTGGTGTTTGCTTTGTGGTATTGGTGGTACTGAGGGTGAGGGGCTGGTGGAAGAGATAGAATTGGGAATTGAAGGAACTATAAACAAGAGATGAATAGAGACGATATATCTCTGCAGTTTAATTTTTCAAGAAGAAATGTAGTAATGTGTCCTTTTTAGAAATACAACAACCTGTCCATCACTATGACTTGACTTGTTATGTATTTTTGTGATTTGAAACAAATCTATTATTTAAAAATAATACTTAAATTCTTACATTGGCATTAATAAGCTGGAAATAGACCAGGATTTAAATGTGGCTTGTTTCCAGTCAGGAAACGACAGGTGTTGACAAGGATGCGGAGAAAGGGGAACCTTCCTACACTGTTAGTGATAATGCAAGCTGGTGCAGCCACTCTGGAAAATGGTATGGAGGTTCCTCAGAAAGTTGAAATAGAGCTACCCTATGGCCCAGCAATTGCATTACTGGGTATTTACCCTAAAGATACAAATGTAGTGATCAGAAGGGGCACATGCACCTGAATGTTTATAGCAGCAATGTCCACATTAGCCAAGCTATGGAAAGAGCCTAGATGTCCACCCAGCAGATGAACGGATAAAGAAGAGGAGGCAGATATATGCAATGGAATATTACTCAGCCATCAAAAAATGAAATCTTGCCATTTGTGATGATATGGATGGAACTAGAGGGTATTATGTTAAGCGAAATTAGTCAATCAGAGAAAGACAATTATCATATGATCTCACTGATATGAGGAATTTGAGAAAAAAAACAGAGGATCATGGGTGAAAGGAGGGAAAAATGAAACAAGACAAAACCAGAGATGGAGACAAACCATAAGAAACTCTTAATCTCGCATAACAAATAACATGGAGGACATGGGGAGATGGAGAGGAGAAGGGATTTGAGGGAAATTGGAAGGGGAGGTGAACCATGAGAGACTATGGAAAACAACCTGAGGGGTTTTGAAGGGGCGGGGGGTGGGAGGTTAGGGGAGCCAGGTGGTGGGTATTAAGGAGGGCATGTATTGCATGGAGCACTGGGTGTGGTGCAGAAACAATGAATACTGTTATGCTGAAAAGAAATTTAAAAAATAATTTAAAAAAATAGAAAAAGAAAAAAATAGAAAAAAAAACCCTCTTAATCTCAGGAAACAAACTGAGGGTTGCTGGAGTGGAGGGGGTTGGGGGGGATGGAGTGGTTGGGTAATGGACACTGGGGAGGGTATATGCTATGCTGAGCACGGTGAATTGTGTAAGACTGATGAATCATAGACCTGTACCCCTGAAACAATAATTCTATGTTAGTTAAAAAAATAATGTGGCTTGTTTCCTGTAATTCTAAAGGAATTCATTGAAGTCTGGTGGGATGCAGTGTCTGTTACCTGAAGGCACCCCTCTGAGAACCAAAGTCTTTACCTCAAAGCGAAGCACTAAATTCTGGTGGCACCTTCTAGGGGACATCACTTTGCTACTCTTGTTGTGCTCCTAATGCACAGTAGTCAGCATGTGAGTTATTGCTTATCAGGGAAGTTCTGATAGTCACTGTGAAATGTTGTTTTCCAGATGTTTGAATCATTAAGTGTAGTGCCAGCACAGCGAGCAGTCCTTCCGCTCTGAGCATCAGTGCCTTCAGCAGGGGTTGGCAGCCTACTGGCTCTGGCCTGATAAATAGCTCCTGGTAGGAGTGAGAATTGTCCAGGAGGTGGCAGAGGAATCCCGGGCCTAGGCCAAATCCTGCCTTTATTTTCATTCTCCAAGCTGCCTGCAGGGTGCAGTCTCCTAATTCTCTGGAGGTGAGGCAGTTGGGAAAGACTGCTTGCCTACTTGTTATGAATTATCAGATAAAGCTTCATTGCCTTATACCTTATGGGATATTTACTTTGTAAAGTTTTCCGTAAGTGATCTTAGAGGAAACTTTTGAGTCCTAGATAGTAGATTGTGTGCAGATGAAGGATATAAGGCAGGCTTTCATGGTTTTCACATATGTCAAACCAGCTAGGACTAGAATGAAGTTTTGCATCTTAAATGAGTCTATTTGCTTTTTGTTTGGTTGGCTTTTGTTTGTTTTAATACTCTTAGGCTAGGCAACATAGTATGTCTGGAAAATCATTGGAAGATGTGTCTCCTACAATATTTCTCAGGAAAAAAAAAAAAGAACAAGGTGATACAGGATGATTAGGAAGAGATGGGATTCATTCCTTGCCTCCTCCTTTCTTTTCCTCTCTTCCTTCCTTTCAGTTGGATTTGTATTAAGTCCTTCCAGATGTGGGGCACACTGACTGGTTCCTGTCTCCTATTCGAATCATAACGCTAATTGTTAAAAAAAATTGTTTTCATGTTGCTGAGATTTCTGCCTAGAGTATAAAACACCTGTTTGTGATTTTTTTCCATATCAATTAACAGTTCTGTCCAGTAAGTGGACTCCTTCATGTTCACAGAGGAGTTTTCTTTATTTTAATCAAATGTTCCTTAAATCTGTGAAAAGGCTTTTCTTCATATTGAACTTTTGGTGTCACCAGTTTATTATCTGAGGCTGAAAAGAGTTCTGGGATGCTGCCTATTCCTGTTTGAGAAATAACTTTGTTTTTAGTTACTTTTTTTTAAAGATTTAATTTTAGAGAGAGAGAGAGAACACACATGCGATGGGGGAGGGGTGAGAGAGAGAGAATCTCAAGCAGACTCACTGCTGAGTGGGGAGCCCAATGCAGGGCCCATCTCATAACCCTGAGATCATGACTGGAGCCAAAATCAAGAGTCAGACACCTGACTGAGCCACCTAGGTGCCCCTAGTTACTTTTTTTCTTTTCTTTTTGTTTTAGTATGTTTCTTGACATTTTAATTTATAAATCAGGGTGCCTTTTCAGTAACCACATTTACCATCTGATTGGAGTTTTATAAAACAAACTGCATTTCTGAGCTTATAGTCATTGTAATACACAAATATGTGAATAATTATAATTTATATAAGACACCAAGGACTGGTAATTATATTTGTTGTGAGAACAGATCTTTTCATAGTCTCCATGGTTGTTTTCTTCATATCATTCTGTAGTAAATGATTTTTATAATGCATTATAACAAAGATTCTGACACATAGGTCATTTGTAAGCCAGTCCTTGCTACTTATAGTATTCAATTATCTAGGCTCACCTGGAGTTGAGTAGTGTTTTGGCAATTTCTCTATGGTCCCTGGGACAAGTGCAGATTCTTATTCTATGTTATCAGTCTATCTTTGTCCCTAAATCATTACCTTTCACCCTTAATCTTTGAAAATCTTATTTTACTATGAACTTACAGAAACTGAGACATTGTCTGATTGACAAAAATTTCAGTGGTTGGTTCAATACATTTATTCCAATATGAAAAACAACTTTCCACCTGGAACCCAATTTAGGAAAAGCCTCATATAGATGACCTTTTTGTGCTGTTTTTCTGTGACTCGGCCAATGATTATAGCATGTTACTTGAAATCAAATTTCCCTAACAATTCATCGTCTTCTGATAATAGTACAGGTTCTACTTCCAGTGGAAGATTTAAATATGGAGATAAATGGAGGGGGAAAAAAGGGCAATCTCTTTTCTGTATTATCAAGCCCAGTTTTTGGGTGATTTTATTCTAGATTATACATTTGTTGAAAGAATTGTATCTTACATTGTCCTACTGTCTAATATCAAACATGAAGGCATAGCTGAACGGAATGTATTCAGTACTTCAAAAATTGGGATGAATTGGATTAGACAGAATTCTATTAAACAGAATAATTAAGGGTGTCATTATAGAACAAAAAATTATAAAAACCCACATACAGGTATTTAGGACACGTAGATATAGTTTTGAATCATAACTGTTTTATTAGCTTTCTGACCTTGGGCAAATTACTAAACCCCTTTGAGCTTCAGGTTTCTCAGTTTCTAAAATGGGAATAACAGTACTTAGAAACAATTGAGGACAAGATACCATATAATTTATCCAGTAGTATGTTTTGAACACTGAAGGCTCAAACCCAGCTCTTCTGGTTTCTACTGTATAACAACTGAAATTGCCGTTTTATACTTTAGATACTTACAGAGCAAGGACAGGAATTAGAACTCTCTATACTAGTCATGACCCATCCCCTTCCAGGATCATACAGGAAGAGAAAAAAGAGAGTACTTGAAACCTCATTCTGGAAGCTAATTAAATTTTTAGACCTTGCTATGTGGTCTGATTGTTAGCATCCCTTCCAAATTCATATGTTAAAATCCTAATGCCAAATGAGAAGGTATTAGGCGGTGGGGCCTGTGGAGGATTCTTAAGTCATCAGGGTGGAGCCTTCATGAATTGGATTAATTACTTTTATAAAAGAGATGCCATGATGCTCCCTAGACCCTTTGGTCACATGAGGATACAGAAGTCTGCAACCCAGAAGAGAGCTTCCTTCCTCTTGACTATGCTGGCATTCTGAACTTGGACTTCTACTTCCAGAACTGTGAGAAGTAAATGTTTATTGTTTATAAGCCACCCCGTTTATGGTGTTCTGTTGTAGAAGCCCAAGTGGATGCAGGCAGACCTTGACAAAAATTTTAAATTGAAGTTTAGACAGTATAATTAAATGTTTAACATAATATCAGTTGGCAGATAAGAATTAATTTTAGAGAAAATTTTCAAGCCAAAAATAATGTGCAAAGATAGGGTATCCTGAAAAGGACCAAATTAGAGAGATTATTTTCTAAATTAAGTCAAATGGTCAAACCATATATCAAAATACCAAATTTACAAAATAGTTTAAGAAAGCATAAAGAAAATAAACAAATAGATTAAAAAAAATTGATTTTTTTTAAATTTAAATTTTACTCATTTAACATGCAGTGCAATATTGGTTTCTGGAGTACAGTTCAGTGATTTATCACTTACATACAGCACCCAGTCCTTTTCACAAAAAGTGCCCTTGTTAATCCCCTTCACCCATATATGCCATCCCCCCACCTACCTCCCTCCATCAACCCTTAGTTTGTTCTCTGAGTCTCTTAAGATTTATTTCCTTCCCCCCGTGCCTTCCCATTTGTACATCTATTTTCTTTCTCAGATTCCATATATGAGTGAAGCCATATATTTGTCTTTTCCTTGACTGAGTTATTTCACTTAGCATAATACACTCCAACTCCATCCATTACATTGCAAATGGCAAGATATCATTCTTTTTTATGGGTGAGTAATATTTCATTGTATATACATATACACCACATCTTTATCCATCCATCAGTCGATGGATGTTTGGGCTCTCTCCCTAGTTTGGCTATTGTTGATAATGTTGGTATAAGCATTGGGTGCACCCCTTCAAATCTGTATTTTTGTATCCTTTGGGGAAGTGACTAGTAGTGCAATTTCTGGATCATAAGGTAGTTCTATTTTTAACTTGTTGAGCAACCTCCATACTTTTTTCCAGAGTGGCTGTACCAGTTTGCATTCCCAACAATAATACATGAGGGTTCCCCTTTTCCTGTATCCCCACCAACACCTGTTGTTTCTTGTGTTGCTAGTTTTACCCTTCTGACAGGTTGAAGTGGTATCTCATCATGGTTTTGATTTGTATTTTTCTGATGATTAGTGATGTTGAGCATCTTCTCATATGTCCATTAGCCATCTTGAAGTCTTCTTTGGAAAAGTGTCTGTTCATGTCTTCTGCCCATTTCTTAACTGCATTATTTGTTTTTTGGATGTTGAGTTTGATAAGCTCTTTATAAATTTTGGATACTAACCTTTTATCCAATATGTAATTTGCAAATATCTTCTCCCATTCCATAGGCTGCCTTTTAATTTTGTTGATTTAAACAATTGGATTTTTAAAGCAATTGAGCTGATAATATACTTCATGTGATTAAACATTTTCTTCTACAGTTGAAACATTTAATCCAGATATGATTTTGATTTAATTATGCCCAAAATTGGTACTAATCTTACCTAGGTTTCAGCTTCAAGTATGTAAATAAAATGCAGCTTGATTTTTTTTAATCTAAAGTTGAAGGTAGAACAGGCACATGAAAAGATATTCAGCATCACTAATTATTTGGGAAATACAAATCAAAACTGTAGTTGAGATCACCTCACTAGTTAGAAAGGCTGTTATCAAAAAAACAATAACTATTGGAGAGGATATGGGGAAAAGGGAACACTCATATGCTGTTGGTAGGAATATAAATTGGTGCAGCCATGATGGAAAACAGCATGGAGATTCCTCAGAAAATTAATAACAACTACTGTAGGATCCAGCTATTCTACTTCTGGGTATTATCTGAAGAATACAAAAATGCTGATTGAGGTAATATATGCACCCCTGTGTTTACTGCAACATCATTTACAATAGGTAAGAAATGAAAACAACCTAAATGTCCGTTGATGGATAAATGGATGGAGAAGATATGTTGAATCTACAATGGAATACTGCTTAGTCTTAAAAAGAATGAAATCTTGACATTTTACAACTACATGGGTGGACTTTGAAGGTATTATGCTTAGTGAAACAAGCCAAAAGGAGAAAAGATACCATATAATTTCAATCATATATGGAATCTAAAAAAACCAAAATGAAGGAACAAAACAGAACAAAAACAAACTCATGGATACAGAAAGCAGGGGTGTATAAGAGGGGGTGGGCCAAATGGGTGATGGTGGTCAGCTATATGGTGACAGAAAGTGATCTGTGGTGATCACTTAATAGTGTATATGGATATGAAATTATAATGTTTTATACCTGTAACTTACATAATATTATATACTTAGTATATACCAATAAACAGAAAAAAAACAAAAAAAACCCAAAACAAAAAAAATAAAGTTTAGAGATTTTATTCCCACTGCCTATCAAAAATAAGAAGAACCGAACCTTATTTATATGAAATTGAACCTTCAAATTAAGTTACCCAAGAGCCCAAAGTGAAAGATATTAATTAAATGCCTTTTCCCCATTCAGAAATTCATCAGAGGTAATGATGAATAGTACAGATAGGTAGTAACTATGATGGTTGCAGACAGAAAAAGAATTAAAAATTCTGACTACAGTACTATTCGAGGAAAGGACCAGAGTCTGTTGATTCTATTTTATTTTTACCCTATCCTGCAGGCCACTATATAAAATGGCATTGAAAGGATTGTTTTCTTTTAGGCTCTACATAATATTCTTTTGGGCCTTTGAAAATCGCATGCTACACTGGAAAAACCTTCACTTAGAAGATATCCTCTTCTTATGAAATCAGAGGAAGTAGCAGCCCTAGGCTCCCTGCCTTTGTCAGGACTCTTCTTGAGATATTAATGTAAAAGTTCACTAAACTAAAATTTTAATTATAACCCAGCTTCAGGTGGACCTATAAAAATGGTTTATGGTTCAGAGTAATTAATGAGATTTATGTATCTGTTGGCATAGTTTATAGTGTCATATAGACCACATACAGGTGTAGTTGAGAAAAAAAAATCAATCTTTGTCATTCCTTGGTCTCTTTTTCCTTTGAGATGTGGCAAGAATAGTGGGGAACAGAAGCCAAGCAACCTGGAATCCATTCTTTCTCTTAGAGCAATTTGGGATAAAATCGCAATTCTCACATGGGTGATATTTATACAGAGTTTAGAAAGAAGAGAGCTTTGGTTTTCAAAGAGATATTTTTGCTATTTTGGGATAAATGCATCTAAAATCCTAGAACTTTCAATAAATATTTTTGCATAAATTTCCATCAGTTGTATTAGCCACTTCTTCAGAACATCTTTTGATAACTAATACCCATGACAGTAGAAGAAAAGGAGAGAAACTTCAATATCGTAGAGTGGAATCTGTTAAGAGATGTCTGGTTAGTGGCCTCAAATTTTCAACTATTCCATATTTTCTAATGTTTATTGTTAGATAAAGAATGCATATATTTATGGTAGCATTTTTACTTATTTAAACATTTTTATAACTCTTCTGGTTAGCTAGGACATAATCAGTCTATTGTATTTGAATTTCAGCCAGTCAGTATTCAGGTAGCCTAACTGCCTATTTGAAATTATTTTTAAGAAATAGATTTGGAACAAGTGAAGTATCACTATTGTCATCTTTTGTATTCAGCCTTAATTAGGTGTAGCAACTCTTCACAGTACGAACAATGGTAGATATGTTCTCAGTGTAGATAACACTATACAGCCCCTTTTGGTACTTGCATCAACCTTACCTGCTTGAGTTTATTTTATATACATGTGGATTTACATTCACATTTTAGCACCTTTTAATAATTTTAAAAGTTATCTTAATAATTTTCTTATGGAATCTCAAATTTATGGAGAAACTGGAAGCACAGTGCAATGTTTTTTTTACTCCTGAACCATTTGTGAGTAAGTTGCTGATTTGATTCCCTGTAATTCCCAAATATTTTGATGTTTAGACCCTACAAACAAGGAAATTCCCCCACATAATTACGATACTACCATCAAAACTAAGAAATCAGCTTTGATGCATCCAGAGAAATCTCATATTCCAATCAAGTTTTGCCAGTTATCCCAAATGCATCCTTTATAGCAAAAGGATCCAGCTCAAAATCACATAATGCATTTGGTTGAATTTTGTCTCTTTTCACTTCTTCGGTCGAATATTTTTACAGTTTTTCTTTTGATGCTCATGACCTTGCTTCTCTTGAAGATTGCAGGCTAATTATTTTGTAGAATGTTCCCTCAGTATGAATTTGTCTGGTATTTCTCCATGATTATATTCAGATTAGCTATCTTTGCCAGGAAACCATAGAAGAAATGCTGTCTTCTTCTCATTGTTAAGTGGTGCAGTTTCACGTTACCCCTTTATTGATGATAGTGACTTTGATTGCTTGATTAAGGTAGCATCTGCTAGTTTCCTTCACTGTAGAGTAACTCTTTTCTTTGTTGTAATTAATAAAATTTTGTGGGAAAGTACTTTGGAACTGTGTAAATACCCTGTTCCTCATAAATCTGTTTAATTTGTTAATTTTATCTGTGTAAACTGAAGGTTTTCTATTTTATTTTTGTGCTCAAATTGTTCTCAAATTGGCAGGCAATAGCCTAACTAGCTGGCTTATCTGTGCTTAGGAAATGTATCATTATTTGAGCACTCCTTGCTTTGTGGCTTATCTTTAAAATATTTTTTTCCAGTTTCATTGAAGAATGATTGACAGATAAAAATTGCATGTATTTAAGGTTGTACAATGTGGTGATTTGGTATGTGTAGACATTGTGAAGTAATTATTACAGCCAGGCTAATCAATGTATTCATCACGTCACAATTCATTTTTTCTCCTGTGGTAAGTAGACTTAGATCTACTCTCTAAGCAAATTTCAAGTATACAATATGTTATTATTAACTATAGTCACCATTCTGTACATTAGATCACCAGAATTTATTCATCTTAAAACTGAAACTCTAGGGGTGCCTGAGTGGCTCAGTTGGTTAAGTTATCTGCCTTCAGCTCAGGTCATGATCCTAGGGTTCTGGGATAGAGCCCTGCCTTGGACTCCCTGCTGAGTGGGAAGCCTGCTTCTCTCTTTCCCCCTTCCACTCTCCCTGCTTGTGCTCTCTCACTCTTTCTCACTCACTTTTTTGCTCTCTCTCTCAAATAAATAAAATCTTAAGCAAAAAACCCCAAAACTGAAAGTCTCTACCCTTTGACCAACATCTCCCCATTTCCCACATCATCAAGTCTTAGTAATTAGTCTTACCTTCTGCTTATATGGATTCAGTATTTTTAGATTCCACATATAAGTGAGATCATGCAGTACTTCTCTTTCCGTGTCTGGCTTATTTCACTTAGCCACAATGTCCTCCAAGTTCATCTGCGTTGTCACAAATGATGTGATTTCCTTATTTCTGTGGCTAAATAATATTCCATTGTATGTGTGTATCTTTATATCTGTCGTACAAATAATACGTTTTACATCTAAAAAGATTTTGAGATATGGATAGATGAAGAAAATGTGATGCATATATAAAATTCTCTGTATCTGTTTGATGGACACTTCAGTTGTTTTCATGTGTTGGCTCTTGTAAATAGTGTTGCAATGAACATGGGACAGTAGATAACTCTTTTGAGATACTGCTTTTATTTCCTTTTAGTATATACCCAGAAGTGGAATTGCTAGATGGTATGGTGTTCTATTTTTAATTTTTTGAGGAATCTTCATACTATTTTCTATATGGCTGTACCAAATTACATTCCCACTATAGTATTCTTTTTCTTTTTTCTCCACATAATCAACAACACTTATCTTTTGACTTTTTGATAATAGCCATTCTATAACATGTTAGATGTGATATCTCATTGTGGTTTTGGTTTGCATTTCCCTGATGATTAGTGATGCTGAGCACCTTTTCTTATGTCCATTGGCCATTTGTATGTTTTTTGAAAAATGACTGAATGGATTGTTGAGTCTGTTGTTTTTACTATTATTGTTATTATTTTGCTATTAATTTGTGTGAGTTCCTTACATATTTTGTGTACTAATATCCCCATATCAGATCCTTGTAGCTTAGCTTACACTTTCTTTGTCTCAGGCCTAGAATTGGCCATTTCTTCAAGTAGCCTGATTTCTTTTAATGGAGAATGGTAGAAGCTAAAACCCCGGAGTTAGGTATATACCATTTGCTTTTGCAGTGTCACTGCTTCCAGGCCTTACAGTGGATAGTTCTAGGGACTATAAATATGTATAATACACGCACGTGCGCGCGCGCGCGCGCACACACACACACACACACACACACCCAATTATGCCAATAATTATTTCTCTCTGTGTGTTGAAGACCTTAAGTTCTCATTAGTACAACTAATAGCAGTCCCAAACTAGAGGATTCATTCTAGTTTTCCCCTTTTTGCATGCACAGTTTTCATCTCTGATTTTGAGAAACCTGTCTTCCAGATTTCTCTCAGGAAATATATTATCCTAATATACCAATATCCTGTCTTCCCTTTCAAGTCCTCCCCCTTACGGATACCCTCCTTATCCTTTTCCAACTCTTGACTCTCCATGTGTGAATATTCACTCAGGATCCTGTGCACTATCCTAATACCTCCACACCCTGTTCAGACTGTGATATCTAGTGTTAGGCTTTCCTCACTTGTAAATGTCCTCTTTGCTCCATTTGGGATATTGATTCTCCCTGATAGACCAGCCTACATTCCTGAAGATCCTTCTCATCTGCTTGAGCTCTGACACTTCATAGCAGACCACATCCCGGCATGGATGTTCTCCTCATATTGCTTAGGTGCTGACATTTGATGTGAGGTCAAGCCACATTTCCACAGGGATCACTACTTCTTCTGCTTGTTTTGAGTACCTCTGTTAGGTTTTTCCTCCTCTCTCTTGCTTAGATGCTTTCCCAATTCCCATCTCACTCCAGACTGCTCTTCTGTGAGGATGCGTTTTCACCCCGTTCTGACTTTGACACTCTGTCACAGGAAGCCTTTCTCTGTGAATACCTTCCTCCTCCAATTTGGACTCTCATACTCTTTCTGGGTTACTATGGGTACCCTCTCACAGCTGGCAGATACGTCTGGTTTGCTCTCCGCTGCCTGTTTTTGTAATTTCTATTTTAGAAAGTCAAAAAGCTTTTTTCTTGAAAGAGCAGGACAGAAACCTGTGCTTGAAACTTTGAAAACCAGGTGGTCCTCTTATCTTATCTTTATAAAGAGAGGCAGCGCAAGATTTCTTAAATCTCACTGTTATTTATTATTTTAATTATAAAAATTTGATCTTTAATCTTTTGCATAGCACATAGCTTTGCCCCATTCGTATTTCTTAGTTATTAGGTAATAGTACAAGTAGTGGAATTTCATTTTGTAAACTTTTTTTTAAATTGTCATTTTGAGTCCACTTTGTGTTTTTGTGTATTTAGTGTGTTCTTAGCAATGAAAAAAGCACAGTGGATAATAGGAAGGAAAGAGAATAGAAAATTCCATGACTTCAAGCAGCTTATGATCTGCTTGGGCTAGCAGTAGTCCCAAAACAGAAACAGAAACAATGCAGTGCAGCTTGTAAACTTCACTGAGTTACATAGTTGGAGGGTAAGTATAATGTAAATTCAGAGAGTAATATGAGTTGGGGCCTGGAGCCATTGAAATTTTAATAGGATTTATGACACTTCAGTTTGTCCTAGAGGATAGATAGGATTTGGACAGCTGAAGAGTTGGAGGGAAAAGAAGAAATGAACATCAGGAAAATCGCTGAGGCAGACTAAGCAATGGCACATGGATAATGAAAATGGTTTCATCTTTATGGGAGCAACAGTATGTGGGGAAGTCATAGGGGGTTAAATTGGTAACTAAAATGTGGTGTACTGTTTCCTGGTCCTGGAAACCAGTTAGAGTAAGAAGTGTGGGTTTTCCCCATAGTTACTAGAATCACAGAAAGATCTTGAACAAGACTGTGACATGATGAAAGTGATATTTTAGAAAGTTTAATCTAGAGGACGTTTGTAGTGTGGTTTGGAGGTGGGAAAAACTGTCTTTTAGGCAGTTTAAAAATGAGATGGAAGTGTTCACGGACTAGAATTGGGCTATTATACTGAAGAGTGAAAATATGGAACAACTCAGAGCTCTTTGCAAGGACAACTAAGGACACAGGAAAAAAAAGAGTAAAAGGTTAAAAGTGACTCCAGAAGATAGCAGGCAAAATGAGGGCGCAGTACATTCTCTGAAAGAAACATTGAAATTGAGTATTTTGCACTTGCCATTGGATTTAAAATGCCTTTCATTGATTTCCCAGTTCAGTAATTACTTTGTTCTGCGAATCTCCTGAAAATCTAAAAGATGCCCATTAAAAAAGCAAAAGAAAAAAATTAAAAAGAATAATTAGTGATGAATGATTAGAAACACATGTGCAGAATGTATCTCTATATGCTCTGTACCAGGTAGCCCATAGGCAGGTATGTGTACTAGGTTAACTTAAGCAGTTTTAGTTCCCAGCCATAGTCCTAGAAACAAAGGGAAGATCTGAAATGTTTATATTTATTTATTTATTTATTTATTTATAAAGATTTTGCTTATTTATTTGGCACAGATAGGGAGAGAGCACAAGCAGGGGGAGTGGCAGGCAATGGGAGAAGCATGCTCCGTGCAGAGCAAGGAGCCCATTGTGGGACTCAATACCAGGACCTGGGATCATGACCTGAGCCTAAGGCAGATGCTCAACCGACTGAGCCATCCAGGTGCCCATTAAGTATTTTTTTAAAGATTTATTTATTTATTTATTTGACAGACAGAGATCACAGGTAGGCAGAGAGGCAGGCAAAGAGAGAGGAAGGGAAGCAGCTTCCCCGTTGAGCAGAGAGCCCAATGCGGGACTCGATCCCAGGACTCCGGGACCATGATCCGAGCCGAAGGCGGAGGCTTTAACCCACTGAGCCACCCAGGTGCCCCCCTCCCTTAAGTATTTTTAATAAAGAGTTTTGGGAGACAGAAATAAGCCTGTAATTTTCAGAGAATACTTAGTAGATCAGTAGGTAACTAGAGATATGATCAGGTAGGGGACATTTCAGTTAACCAGTTCTGTAGTTACATCCGTCTACAAACAAACACATAGCAGAAGAGAGGGGACCAGCATAGAATTGCATATGCCACTTTTAGAAACTACACAAAAACGTCAGTGCTGAGAGAAATTTCCAGAAAACATCTGCTAGTTTTGCAGATATTTGGTCAAGTTTACGATTTTCCAGGTATTTTTTAAGCATCATATCGAGATATACACAGACAAAAAAATTCTATACTTTCAAAATGCATCAGGGACTATATAAAATATAGTCCATCAAAGCATAAACTTGATTTTGAAATATGATTGATAATACCTGAGAATATATTCTGCCCTTGGAACAAAAAATATTCATCAAAGAATCAATAGGATGGGCCATAAGTTCTTTGGTAGTTGCAGAAATGAAATCTGAAATGAAGACTAGATAGCTTTCAGCTTGTTTGTTTTTTAGTTTTGCACATTAGATGTTGCAGTTGAAAAAGTATATCCCCAGTGAAGATTTCAGTGGTGAAAATGCTCACCAGGTCATTCCTTTGGGATCTTTTATCCACACTGCAACTAAGAACACTTCAGCTTTAACTTTAGTATATTGTGAGTCTTTAAAGTATCATGAATTTAAGCGAATTCTGACCATTTCCCCCTCCTAAATATGTTGCTCTTATTTGAATAAAACATAAAATTAAATACTGGCTTTTGATCATATATTATAAATTATGCATTGAATTTAGATTTCACAGAAGTCTAAGCCAAATGTCCATGCCTTAAAAAACATAGATCAATAAGCTGAAGTTCAGAGACTAAGAGAAGCTTTGCTTCAATTTGATTCGAGACACAAAGTGAATTGTAACCTGAAAGCAAATATACTTTTCTCTTTATGGTTTATAGTATTTTAATCCATTTACCCACTGGATATCAATTTCAGTCCCCTGATAATTCAACCAACAGAATTGACTGTGGTTTTCAAGGAAGGGCATGATAACATCTTTGCTAACAAATAATGGCAAAATTCATTGAGCTGTTATCATATTCTTAATGCTTTCTACTTTATTTAACTTACATTTAATTAACCAAAGTTCTATGGGTTTGGTAGCATTGCTACCCCATATTAGACACAAAGTCAGTAAATTGTGCAAAGGAACAGCTAGAAGAGGTGTAGACATGAACTCAGACTCCAACATTCTGACTTCAGTTAATTTCCTTAAACCTCTGCTACAGAACTGCTCTGTTGACTTAATATGTGAGGAATTGCCTTTCTTAAATAGAAATGAGGAAAAAGGTGGGTATTCCTAAATGTCAGATAGAGGAATTGAGGGTATATCTATGTCATTAAACATGTGAAATTTAATTGCTATAGCTACGAGACAGACCTCTTAGGTTATCATATTTAATTAAATGTCTTTACTTATTTCCTACCTGAGTACCATTTTCCAGATGAGAAAACTAGAACTCAAAGAAGTTAAATCTTCTCCAGGACACAGAATTTGTGAATGCTGTGATGAGCACTGGGTGTTATATGCAACTGATGAATCACTGAACACTGCATCAACAATCAATGATGTACTATATGTTGGCTAACTGAACGTAATAAAAAAATAAATATAAAAAAGAACTTATAAATGTCAGATTCAGAATTTGAACACAGATCTCTGATTTCTAAAATCTGTGCTCCTTTTTATTACTGTTATTACTGTTCTTTTTTTTTTAAGATTTTATTTAATTATTTGACAGACAGAAATCACAAGTAGGCAGAGAGACAGGCAGAGAGAGAGGAGGAAGCAGGCTCCCTGCGGAGCAGAGAGCCCGATGCAGGGCTCGATCCCAAGACCCTGGGATCATGACCTGAACCGAAGGCAGAGGCTTTAACCCACTGAGCCACCCAGGTGCCCCTGTTATTACTCTTCTTTTAAGTTTTTATTTTAATCCCAGTTAGTTAACATACAGTGTAATATTGGTTACAGGTATACAATAGAGTGATTCAGCTGCCATACAGCACCTTGTGTTCATCATGACAAATGCCCTCCTTAAGCCCCGTCATCTATTTAACCCATCCTTCCACACCCCTCTCCTCTGGTAATCATCAGTTTGCTCTCTCTAATTAAGTCTCTTTCTTGTTTTACTTCTCTCTCTTTTTTTTTCTTTGCTTATTGGTTTTGTTTCTTAAGTTTCACATATGAGTGAAAAAAATCATACGGTATTTGTCTTTCTCTGACTGACTTATTTTGCTTAGCATAATGCCCCGTAGCTCCATCCATGTCATTGTAAATGGCAAGATTTCACTCTTTTATGGCTGAATAATATTCCACTGTTTATATATACCACTTCTTTATCCATTCATCAGTTGATGGGCACTTGGGCTGCTTCCATATCTTGGCTGTTGTAAATAATGCTGCTATAGATATAGGGGTGCATGTATTCCTTTGAATTAGTGTTCTTGTATTCTTTGGGTACATAGCCAGTAGTGCCATTGCTGGATCATAAGGAAGTTCTATTTTTTGAAGAACCTCCATACTGTTTTCCACAGTGACTGCACCCAGTTTGCATTCCCACCAACAGTGAAAGAGGTTTCCTTTTTCTCTACATTCTTGCCAATGCCTGTTGTTTCTTATGTTGTTGCTTTTAGGTATTCTAGCAGATGTGCCATGATACCACACTGTAGTTATGATTTGCATTTCCTTGGTGATAAGAGATGATGTGTCTGTTGGCTATCTCTATGTCTTCTTTGGAGAAACGTCTGTTCATGTCTTCTGCCTGTTTGGGTAGGATTAACCTATTAAGCCATTTGTCCCGGATTTTGTTTTTTGGGTTTTTGTTTTTTTTAAAGCGACTTAGTTTCTTTGCTGGTTTTTGATCTGTTCATGTTTTCTATTTTTTTCCTATTCACCTATTTCAGTTTTGGTAGTTTATATGTTTCTCACTGCTTTCCCTATGTCTATCTTTGTTTTCCATAATTTTTTCTCTTTTGTTCAGCTTGATTACTCTGTCTTTTGTGTCACTAATCATTCCTCTGCTTTTTCCAGCCTGTTGTTCATCCTCTTAAATATGTTTCTTGTTTCATTTATTGTGCCCTTTATCTCTGCTACGTTATTCTTTATGTGTTACAGGTGTCACTCATGTCTTCCGCTCTTTTCTCAAGATTGGTGAGTATCCTTATGGTCATGGCTCTTAATTCTCTGTCTGGCATGTTACTTGTATCTGTTTTTTTTAGATCTCTGTTGGTGGCCTTGTCTTGTTCCTTCACTTGGGATAAATTTCTCTGTCTCCTCATTTTGTCTGCCTTTCTGTGTCTGTTTCCATGTGTTAAGAAAGTCAGCAGTGCCTTTTTTTCTTGAAAGCAGTGACCTTGTAAAGATTAGGTCTTGAGTGTTCTGCAGTGCACTTCTGGAGAGTATTTTATGCGTGTTGTTCATGCTTTGCTGTTGCATCTGAGTCACTTTTCCTTTTAGTGCATTTGTCTGCATTGGTTCTCTGCCTCTTGTGGTCTCTGCTTGCTCTGAGGTGTTAGTGAGACTCAAGCAAGCCAGTTTTGAGGGGACATTCCCGCTGGGGAACTTGGGACTAGATTGGTGGTGTTAGAAAATGTTGCACTGGACTCCTAATCCCATGCCAATCCCCTGAAGCACTGTGGTGACTGGGCCCTGCGTGTTAGTGTCTGGGGGTGTAGCTGGGCTCAGTGTGGCAGTTGGGCCCCACACTGGGCACTGACTGTGCATGACAGCAGCTGAGGGTGTATGGCTGGGTGTGGTGCACGAGAGTGACTGGGGACTGTTCCCAACTGGGAACCGTATGGCAGTTGTGCACCCGGCAGCTGGATGGGTCACATGTGTGGCTTTAACAAAATTTTCCCTGAGCCCAGCACTGAGGCTAGCTGGCTTGGAGTGGGCATACTCCCAGAAGAACTTGTGGGTGTGGCACACTGCTAGTAGATTAGACAGCAAGTGTCTGTGTGTCCCAGCTTCTCACAGGCACCCTCTGTTTATGTTGGGAGTTGGGGTAGGAAAATGGCACCTGCCAGCTCCCTTGTGTTTGGGGAAGTCCCCCAACACACTCAAGAATAAGTTTGAACAGGTCTGTCTCCCATTTGTTCCGGGCATTGTGTAAACTGTATGAATTGCCATTTTTATGTTATCTCTCTGTATAGTCTCTTTAAGGGTAGTGACCCAGCTATCACTTGCCCTCCTGGTTCACCCACTGCTGTGTCGGCTGACTTAAAAAAACAAAAAAAGATTTATTTACTTAATTTAAGTGGGGAAGAAACAGAGGGAGAGGAAGTGATTCCTCAAGTAAACTGCCTGCTGAGCCTGGAGCCTGATGTGGGCTCAATCTCAGGACCCTGAGATCATGACCTGAGCCAAAATCCAGAGTCAGATGCTTAAACAACTGATCTACCCAGTTGCCCCATGTCAGCTGACTTTTAAAGCTCCAGGTTCCAAGACCCACTGGTTTTATAGATTGACGGAATTCAGCCCCTTGGTTTTTTAAAGCCAAATGTTACGGGGTTTAGTTTTCCCCATCGGAGCCCTCTGCTGTAAGAGCCCATTTCTCTGCCTTTTTCACATGTGTAGCTGCCTTCCCTCTCTTTCTGACCTTTCTTACCATCTTTAATACATTTAGTTGTAGAGATTATTCTGCCGTCTTCAGATTGCTCTCTGGCATATTCACTAGGATGTGGATGATAACTAGTTGAAAACATGGGCTGTGGTGAGGTCAGGGGGGTCCTACTCTGCCCTCTTCCCCTAGATTCCCAAATCTTTGCTTCCAGGGCTCCCCACAAGTGTATGAGTGCACATGCGTATGTGCTGGGACAAAGCCCATGGTTCACATGCCTGCCTTTGGGTAGCACATTGTCCTAGTGACTGCTGGTTTCCCTGCCCTCTCTGAGATGGCTTTTGGGCCTGAAAAGGGGCTGGACACGTGCTCCCCTCACCAAGGATGTACCTCCCCCAAAAGGAGCTCCCTCAGCCCTCTGTTTAAAGCCACTGACATGTCTGAGAAGCATGTTGTCACTTTGTGTCCTTCCTAGAGAACCCCTGTGGTGGTGTGAGCCTCCTCTTCCCTTTGTGGGTTGCCCTCAGAGCCATGGCTCAGGGAAAGGAGGCATGTGTGTGAGGCATAAGAAAAATACCTTCGCAACTTCGTCCCTCAGCTCTGCCCTCTGAGACAATAAACTGCCCTCTCTAAACCTAAAAAAAAAAAAAAAAAAAAAAAAAAAAAGGAAGTAAAAGGAGCAGTTGAATCGGTTGAGGATAAGTGGAAGAGGCTGTACTGGTGGCTAAGGCAGTAAGAGGAAGGAAGAAGTGGTAGGGGAAGCTTGGTAGGGCTGGATTCTGGGTATTAAGGTAGAGACAAACTCACCAGCAGGAAAAGACCACATTTCTGGTGAGAGAAAGAGCGTTCAACCATCTCAATCCTATTGTGGAGCCCAGGGTGAGGGCTAGTTCATCTAACCATGCATTCTTCATCACACTCATCCAGTATGATAGGGACCACAGCTATACCTGAAAGAATATTTTTTCCACTCAAGCCAACAGATCTAAATTTGAGGTTTTAGCTCTGCCAACTACTGGATGAATAGAGGAAAATCAAATGCATGTTTTTCTGAGTGGTGAGTAGTATTTCTCTCTCCAGTTTGTGCTAAGAAATCCTCAATGGTGGTTGTGAAATGGCTTTATGAAAGTGGTCAGCCATATCCTATATGTTAGTTACTGTTATGACTAGTTACCTTGATTTCCAGCTTTTTTTATTTCCTTATATGTCTCAAGAATAAGACCCTTCTCCATCAGTTGTGGAAAGTGAGGGATGTCATTCTCAATCTTTAAAACACATGAAACCCAGACAAATATATACATGTGCACACATACACACACACACCCACTCACATATGGCACACATAAGAATCGTGAGGAATTGGAGGAAACAGAGCTGTATTGTTTTAAAAGGTCTCCTGTCCTCCAGAAATTCTTAGATTTTCCCCTGGGGTGTGCCGGCCAAATCAGATAATCAGGTCAGGTTTAACTTTGAAATTCCGTATATTAAAACTCTAGAATAATCTCTATATATTTCCTCCTCCTTCTCCTCTTTGATGTTTAAAATGTATTTAATGTAGAGCTAGCCTTTTCATGAATGAAAAAATGGTCTGAAACTCACTTGCTGCTTGAGTTACTCTATTAAAATATCTTAAAATATAAGTGATACTACAGTGCTGTCTTTGTTGGGAAATTTGGGGGAAGGTGTGCAGTAAAGAATGTCAATAAGTGACATATATGTTTCCAAATTTAATTGGCAGTCTCTTTTCTCCCTACTTTCATATAAACCATTTCTTCTGTTTAAACATTGTCATAGTTCTCCCCGCTCAGTCCCCAACCTTGGCTAATTCCTACATTTCCTTTAGGTCTCAGCATACAGGTTGATAGCCTTGGAAGACCTTCCCTCTTCTTTAAGACTGAGAGGGTAATTCCACTAATCTCTTGTTCTTAAATCATCTTTTACCATTTTAATATTTCGTTTGCCTAAAAATTGCATCTCTGCATCTTTTGCTAGGCTTTGTCTTTGTGGGCAGGTCCTCGTTTGTGTTTGGCTTACTGTTGTATCCCTATTATAGTCTTTATCCAGAAGTTATAAGCCAGGGTTAGGGGGAGTGGTGAGAAGTCTGCAGTTTTTAAATAAAAAAAGAAAGAAAGAAACAGCCAAAATTTAAAAAATTAAGATACTTTACATTAAAAAACCACCATCCAGTTTCTTTGGAAGAAAAGAAATAGCAGAACTTCTAGCAACACTTGTCCATTTTCCAAAGCTAATTATGAGACATATAATATCTTTACTCAAGTTTTGTATTATTTCTGATTTTCCCATAAGGAGATGGCTGTTTTAATTGGGATACTACAATTTGGATTTTAAAGGAATCAGTCGTTTTTTTTTGTGGGCTTGTAACTAAATGAATTATTTGTTTAAGAATGTAAATTAATTTATTTGCAGTGATCAAAGCAGCTTTTATTTAGCTCCTTTGGGGGAGTAAATCATATTCTCTGAGATGTCCGAGTAAGACATTTTGAAGGAAACTGAATATCTTCAGGTGAACATAAGGGATATAATTTATGGATAATTCTTCTAGAAAGGGAGAGTAACTTTTTTTTTTTTTCAAATATGGAGTAACTGTATTTGGGGGTTGCTTTTGGATGTCTGAGTTAGGAGGACAGTACATCAGGTTATTTTACGTGTGTGTGTGTGTGCTTTTTACCTGTCATCAAAATCTGTTTCTCGGGGCGCCTAGGTGGCGCAGTGGGTAAAGCCTCTGCCTTTGGCTCAGGTCAAGATCCCAGGTCTCTGCTCAGCAGGGAGCCTGCTTCCTCATCTCTCTCTCTCTGCCTGCTTCTCTACTTGTGATCTCCATCTGTCAAATAAATAAATAAAATCTTTTAAAAAATCTGTTTCTCTTAGGAAAATAATAAAGATAATAAAGAACGTTATTGATTATTGCTTGACATTGATAGTACATTAAAAGTTAATCAGCTTAGGGAAATATACTATATGCCCATTAAAATATGAGTAGAAAAAAAATTTCTCCAGCTTATTAGCTTTTAATGTTCTGTTTTATGGTAAATTTTAAGTTAAATTTTATTTGTGTTTTATATATGACCCACTTTCTCTGAGTTTGCCAGTATGAAATATCTACTGTACCAGGCCAGTTTCCAAGCTGTTCTTTAAAAATACCATGCTTATTCCTTCCTCTTAGTATTCACAAATTGCCTCTCACTATAAAGCCATCTCATATTTCTCCCTTGGTTCCCCAAGTCTTACTTGCCTTCCCCGGTCTAACATAAAGTTCTCTTTTTCATACATCCTTTTCTTTGTTGTTGTTGTTAAAAAGAATTGTATAGTAGAAAGGGTATGGCCACTGGAGTTGGACAAACCTAGTTTTGAAACCAAATTTTCTGCTTATTGGATATGTGACTGTGTAGACCTTATTTAGTTTCCCTGATCCTCAATTTCCCCATAAAATTATAAAAATTGGTATAATAGCCTATATTTTTATAAGAAGAAAATGTTAGAGCATGTTAGCCGTATGAAGGATTATAAAGTTTCAATAAATATTTTTCTATAGCCCTTACTAAACCAAAGATTGTAAACTAGCAGCTCACACACTACATATACCCCAGAGATGTGTTGGCTTTGATTTACACAATGTTTTAAAATTAGTTTCAACACTAAAAAGAGAGAGAGAGAGATATTTTATATATACCTCTAGTTATATATACCTCTGTTTATATATACCTCTAGATTCTTGTTTCTGTTTAAAAAATGAGAAGATCTGGAAGTCCTGGGCCTCCATTCCTGATTGGCAGCAGTCTACAGGCACTTACTGAGCAGTTTTTGTGAGAAAACATGCTTCAGTTTGGCTCAGTATCTGCTTTGCCCATTGCATTTATTTACTTAGCCTTCTTGGACCTGATAATCATTTGAATTTATGATCCCTGAGTTAAGCCATTCATTTAAAAATTTTTTTTAAGATTTTATTTATTTATTTGAAAGAGAGAGATATCACAAGGAGGCAGAGAGGAGGAAGCAGGCTCCTGCTGAGCAGAGAGCCCGATGTGGGGCTCGATTCCAGGACTATGGGACCATGACCTGAGCCAAAGGCAGAGACTTAACCCACTGAGCCACCCAGGCGCCCAAGCCATTCATTTTTGTATTTGAATACATTTTACCTTTCATCTTTAACTCCGCATGTGTATCTTATTCTATGGTATATAAAAATACCATGTACTTTAATGTACCTGATATATAGGCTTATTCTATTACATATATATCATATATGATATAGGCTCTTAGAGGTCAGATATAAAATTTGAAAAAATTCTTCAAAATCCTCATCTGCTTTTAATACTTAATAAACTAGGTAAATTAATTATGTTAATACATACCAGTTAAATTAGATTATGAGGTTGAAAGATGTAACTGTTATAGTGGAATTTACTTTATCTGTTATTAGTATTACTTCTACCTCTCTACAAGGCTATGAAGAAGAGAAAAGAGAAAAAAAAAAAAGTCTTACTGCATTCTTTTTTATTTCTCTGCTTTTCCCAAGACCACCATTGGTTTTTCAGAGCTTTTCTTGTGTGCACTGAAATTTTGCTACTGCATACATTCTGAAAACTCTTTGTTTTGATCAGCTTTTACTTCTTTAGCTCTCCCACTGGGAAATTTTACTCGCTCTTTGTTTAATTTAGCTGTTACATAAATATGTTGAAATACTCCACTATTTCAGGTCCTACTGTGAAAATATTTTGTAAGCAGCAGTATTAATACACTTTTTTTCCTCCCAGCTGTTAGATCATAGGAATTTCAAGGCAGCAAGAGAACGTAAAGCTTACCCAGTACACCACCTCATGACACCACTGGGGCTTAGAAAAAAAGGGTCAGCCTTTTCACCTTGAGGTTCACCTCAAGGTAGAAGAGCCTCAACTAGGGCCCAGTATTCATGACTCCAGTTCAAATTGGTATTAAAATTTTATTTTATTTTTATTTTTATTTTTTAATTTATTTTTAAAGATTTTATTTATTTATTTGACAGAGAGAGAGAGAGAGAGATCATGAGTAGGCAGAGAGGCAGGCAGAGAGAGAGGGGGAAACAGGCTCCCTGCTGAGCAGAAAGCCCTATGCAGGGCTTAGTCCCAGGACCCCGAGGTCATGACCTGAGCTGAAAGTGGAGGCTTAACCCACTGAGCCACCCAGGCACCCCTGGTATTTAAATTTTAAATACAAATTAGATTTTTATGGTGTTTGTAAGACAGATACGATGAATTCCACTGAAGTGATTGTTCTGTACCTCATAATCAGCTAGTACTTATTAAACTTACTATGTAACATAATGTTATTCTCCTTGGTGCTGTATGGATAAGTATTGTTTTTTTTAAAAAATATTTTATTTATTTATTTGACAGACAACTAGGCAGAGAGACAGGTAGAGACAGAGAGGAGGAAGCAGGCTCCCCGCTGAGCAGAGAGCCCGATGCGAGGCTCGATCTCAGGACCCTGGGATCATGACCCGAGCCGAAGGCAGAGGCTCCAACCCACTGAGCCACTCAGGCGCCCCGGGATAAGTATTGTTATTATCTTATTTTCACAGTGGGGAAATCTGAGGTATAATAAAGGTTAAGTAACTTGTTGGAGCTTAGACAGCTAGTGATAGCTGAGATGAGATTTTGAGTCTTGCCATCAGACTTCAGCTTCTGTGCCTTTAACCACTAGGCCACCTTCCTTGTTAATCATGTACTTATCTTCTGTATTCTGTTTTTCACATGTCATGTGTGTGTGTAAGAATGACTATAATATTGACAGCATTTTCAGTCTTTCTACCTGTGATTACTTGAACTTCTTGAAATTTAATTTTTACAGTTAAAGGTTTATACCTTTGTTACATAATTCTGTCAGAGCATATCACTATTGTTCCAGCTATTTCTATTCCTAGTCTCCATTTCACCTATTTGTGAAATTTTGAAGTTGTTACCATTGTGATTTTTTTCCACTGCAAATATACCTTACTGAAGCTTTCCTCTTTAAAATAAATAAATAAAAATAATTTAGCGATGATAATATTGAATGGGAACAAAATTTGTTGTAATACTTTGTGCCAAACCTTTTTTCAATTATTCAAAAAACAAATCTCTTTTCCAAAAAATATAAATGGAGGGAAAACTTCCAACTCATTATGTGAGGCCAGCATTACCCCCAAGCCGGACAAAGACCCCACTAAAAAGGAAAATTATTGGCCGATATCCTTGATGAACATGGATGCAGAAATTTTCAGCAAGATACCAGCTAATAGGATCCAAAGTACATTGAAAGGATTATTCACCATGACCACCATCTTACGTATTCCTAACTGCATGGGTGGTTCAACATCTAACAGTCAATCAGCGTGATACACCACATTAATAAAAGAAAGGATAAGAACATATGATCCTCTCAGTAGATGTAGAATAAACATTTGACAAAACATATGATCCTTTCTTGATAAAAACCCTCCACCATGTAGGGGTAGAGGGAACATACTTCAACATCATTTTAAAAGCCATATACAAAAGACCCACAGCGAATATCAGCCTCCATGGAAAAACAGAGCTTTTCCCCTAAGTTGAGAAACATGACAAGGAGGTCCACTCTCAACACTTTTGTTCAGCATAGTACTGGAAATCCTGGCCTCAGTAGTCAGACAGCAAAAAGAAATAAAAGGCATCCAAATTGACAAGTAGTATGACTTCCAATCTTTGCAGATGACATGATACTTAATGTAGAAAACCCAAAAACTCTACCTAAAAAATTGCTAGAACTGATAAAAGAATTCAGCAAAGTCACAGGATATAAAGTTAATGCACAGAAGTTTATTGCATTTCTATACACTAACAATAAAGCAGCAGAAAGAGAAATCAAGGAATCGATGCCGCTTACAAGTGCATCAAAAAACATAAAATACCTAGGAATAAAGCTTAACCGAAGCAGTAAAAGATCTGTACTCTGAAAACTATAGAACACTGATGAAAGAAATTGAAGATGACACAAAGAAATAGAAAAACATTCTATACTCATGGATTGGAAAAACAGGTACTGTTAAAACGTCTATGCTACCCAAAACATTAAGTGCAATGCCTATCAAAATACCACCAGCATTAAAATATTACTGTGGCTTATTTCACTTAACTATAGAACACAACTCTCTTTCTAAGTCATTAATTTTTTTCCAACACCCCTTTTAATGGTTTTACAATATTCCATTTTAAGACTGTATTATTATCTTGATGACTGCATTTTATTGGATATACAAGTTATTTCCAATGTCTTATAACAATTCTGTAATAAACACTTCTTGTTACGTGTTTATCTTGTATTTAGTCATTGTTATCTAAACAAGTGACATGTTTTGTCACTTGTTGTCTTATATTTAGTCATTCTTTTCACAAATATGTTTTACGTGCTACTGTGTGTTAAGGCACTGTGCTGGCACAGGAAAAGTAGCCTCTAACCCCAGTGAACTTACAGAGTAGAACAGTGGTGTCCAGTAGAACTTTCTGGAATGATGGAAATGTCTGATCTGTCAAATGCAGTTATTTTATTTTAACTAATATCAGTTTCAGTTTCAGTAGCCATATATGGCTAGTGGCTACTTGGATTCTTGTGGATGCTTGTCTTGGATAGAGCGACCGTAGAATTTACCTAGTCATATTCTCAAATCTGCTGGCTGTCTTAACTTTTGAGTACTGTTATAATTTCTCTTGGGTTTGTACTGAGTTCCTTTCATGTAGTCTGTAAAGAGAAATAGCTTAAATAATTATATTTCAGAGGTTTTACTAAAATCAGTAACACTTTTTTAAAAACTCAGTGTACTCTAGGTTGCCAGTTAACTAAAATAAATGTGAAAGCCCTAAAATGCTGTATGTAAATATCGGGTGGTCTGTGTGTTAATATGGATTGTCTTGTATTTGTTCCAAATGATTAAGAATCACTAAAAAGTTAATTACTAAATCTAATTTAAAAATAATTACTCTACACTCCACTCAGTATATCTCGTTGCTTTGATTTATATGGGTTAATATTTTTTTTGGTTAAAATAATTTTAAAGAAGAGTTCACTTGAATTATCTAAAGTAAGACATTTGATTCTTCTGTTTTTAAATTTTCTCATTCCACCTACATGAAAACCTACAGTTATGTAGAACTGCATGTAGCAAATACAGGTTCTAGAATTGAAATGGAAAACATTTAAATTCATAATTTGTAAATTGCAGTCAGTTGAATTCAAATATACCATTAAGGACACTTCTATGGGTATATATTTTTGTATAACTCTGACTCTTAGAATTATGGTGATATTTTCATATCCTCAATATAAAGAAATATAAAACTGAAACAAGAGGAGGTTGGGAGAAGCCAAAATAGAATATAAACTAAAAGATAAACCTAACTATGTTATAAATGAGTAATAAAAACACATTGAAGAGAGTAGGAAAGAAAATAACCAAAACCATTATGGAAAATAGAACCTTAATTGGGTACTGTATGGCTAAAGACAAAAATAATGTACATAAATGCTGTGATCTAATTAGTAAGGTGTTTCTTTTTTTTTTTTTTAAAGATTTTGTTTATTTATTTGTCAGAGAGAGAGAGCATGCGAGAGCGCGAGCACAGGCAGACAGAGTGGCAGACAGAGGCAGAGGGAGAAGCAGGCTCCCTGCCGAGCAAGGAGCCCAATGTGGGACTTGATCCCAGGATGCTGGGATCATGACCTGAGCTGAAGGCAGCCACTTAACCAACTGAGCCACCCAGGCGTCCCTAGTAAGGTGTTTCTAACAGGATTGGTATAGCAAAGCATGTATTTATCCCCCATCTAATTTTTTTTATTATGTTGTGTTAGTTACCATACAGTACATTATTGGTTTTTGATGTAGTGTTCCATGATTCATTGCATACGTATAACACCCAGTGCTCCGTGCACTACGTGCCCTTGTTAATACCCATCACCAGGTTAACCCATCCCCCACTCCCTTCTTCTCAAAACCCCTCACTTTGTTTCCAGGAGTCCATAGTCTCTCATGGTTCGTCTCCCCCTCTGACTTCCCCCCTTCATTTTTGTCTTTCCCTCTTCTAATGTCCTCCATGCTATTCCTTATGTTCCACGAATAAGGGAAACCATATGATAATTGACTTTCTCTGCTTGACTTATTTCACTCAGCATAATCTCCTCCAGTCCCATCCATGTTGATGTAAAAGTTGGGTATTTGTCCTTTCTGATGGAGTATAATATTCCATTCTATTTATGGACTACATCTTTATCTATTCATCTGTTCAAGGGCATCTTGGCTCTTTCCACAGTTTGGCTATTGTGGACATTGCTGCTATGAACATTGGAGTGCGTGTGGCCTTTCTTTTCACTACATCTGTTATCTTTGGGGTAAATACCCCAATTTATTGCAATTGCAGGGTCAAAAGGTAGCTCTTTTTTTTAAGTTTTGAGGAACCTCAACACTCTTTTCCAAAGTGGTGGTACCACCTTGCATTCCCACCAACAATGTAAGAGGGTTCCCCTTTCTCCACATTCTCTCCAATATTTATTGTTTCTTGCCTTGTCAATTTTTGCCATTCTAACTGGTGTAAGGTGGTATCTCATTGTGGTTTTGATTTGAATTTCCCTGATGGTTAAGGATGATGAACATTTTTTCATGTGTCTGTGAGCCATTTGTGTGTTGTCTTTGGAGAAGTGTCTGTTCATGTCTTCTGTCCAATTTTTGACTCATTTTTTTGTTTTTGGGTTTGAGTTTGAGGAGTTCTTTATAGATCTTGGATATCAGCCCTTTATCTGTAGTATCATTTGCAAATATCTTCTCCCATTCCGTGGGTTGCCTCTTTGTTTTGTTGACTCTTTCTTTGCTGTGCAGAAGCTTTTTATCTTGATGAAGTTCCAAAAGTTCATTTTTGCTTTTGTTTACCTTGCCTTTGGAGCCAGGTCTTGGAAGAAGTTGCTGTGGCTGATGTCGAAGAGGTTATTGCCTCTAGGTATTCTCCTAGGACTTTGATGGATTTCTGCCTCACATGTCTTTCATCCATTTAGAGTTTATTTTTGTGTATGGTGTAAGAGGATGGTCAAGTTTCATTCTTCTGTATATAGCTGTCCAATTTTCCCAGCAGCATTTATTGAAGAGACTTTTTCCCATTGGATATTTTTTCGTGCTTTTTTGAAGGTTAGTTGACTATATAGGGATTAAATAGGGATGAGGGGCCATATCTGGGCTCTTTATTCTGGTCCGTTGATCTATGTGTCTGTTTTTGTGCCAATACCATGCTGTTTTGATGATCACAGCTTTGTAATATAGCTTGAAATCAGGCAACACGATGTTTCCAGCTTTGTTTTTCTTTTTCAGCATTTCCTTGGTGATTTGGGCTCTCTTCTAGTTCCATACAAATTTTAGAGTGGTTTGTTCTGGCACTTTGAAAAATGCCAGTGGTATTTTGATTCAGGGATGGCATTGAAAGTATAGATTGGTCTGGGCGGCATCTGATCCGTGAACATGGCATGTTTTTCCATCTTTTTGTGTCATCTTCAATTTCTTTCGTAAGTGTTCTTTAGTTTCTAGGGTATAGGTCCTTCACCTCTTTTGTTGTGTTTATTCCCTAATTTCTCTTTCTGAAGTTACATTATTAGTGTATAGGAAAGCAGCTGATTTCTGTGCATTGATTTGCCACATTACTGAATTGCCCTGAGTTCTAGTAATTTAGGGCTGGAGTCTTTTGGGTTTTCCACATAATGTGTCATGTCGTCTGTGAAGAGAGAGTTTAACTACTACTTTGCCAGTTTGAATACCTTTCATTTCTTTGTGTTGTCTGATTGCTGTTGCTAGAACTTCTAGTACTATGTTGAACCGTGGCAAGAGTGGGGATCCTTGTTGTGTTCCTGATCTTAAGGGAAAGGCTCTCAGCTTTTCTCCATTGAGAATGATATTTGCTGTGGGCTTTTCATTGATGTTTTTTGTGAAATTGAGGAATGTTCCCTTTATCCCTATACTTTAAAGAGTTTTAATTAGGAAGGATGCTGTATTTTGTCATATGCTTTTTGTGTATCAATTGAGAGGACCATATGGTTCTTCTCTCTCCTCTTATTAATGTGTTCCATCACGTTGATTGATTTGTGAATGTTGAACCACCCTTGCATCCCAGGGATAAATCCCACCTGGTCATGATGAATAATCCTCTTAAGATACTGCTGGATATTATTAGCTAGATCTTGTTGAGAATTTTGGCATCCATATTCATCAGGGATATTGGTCTAAAATTCTTCTTTTTGATGGGGTCTTTGCCAGGTTTTGAGATCATGGTAATGCTGGCCTAATAGAATTAGTCTGGAAGCGAAGCATGTATTTTATATACTAGAATTTTTATGTGTATACTAGAATGGAACAAATTAACTTTATTTAATGAGATCTGGGTTTTCTCACTGTTGCAGAAAGAAGTATAAATAAGGAAAGGGGGAAGGCTAAAATGGATCCGGTGATGTTGGATGGAATTAGAGGTATCAATATAAACTCATTGTGGTTTTTTTTTTCCTTTTAACCAATATATATCATTTTAATTATATCATAGAGTACTTTTGAAAGAAAAATAATACAAAGTTTGGAACAAAAAGCCATGTCAAAAACTCCAAAAGGTATAGAAATCACTTGACTACATGATTCTGTAAGGTATTTGAGACAATGAAAGATCCATGGAAAAGGAGTGAAGCAAACCAGGCCAGAGTTGAAGAAGCACCCATTATGTCTTCCCTGGAACCATCTGAACTATTAACAAAAACTTCCAGTACTCAAAAACCTAATGCTACCTTTCCTTTTCCTTCCTTCCTTTCTTCCTTTCTCTTTTTGAAGTTTAGTTGACATATGATATATTGGTTTCAGGTGTATGATAATAGGTTCAACAATTATATACATTACAAAAATTCATTGTTTTAATATATTTTCAGATTGAGGGTGTGGGAGGATAGTAAATGTGTAGAAGGGAGTGGGAGATACAAGCTTCCAGTTATGGAATAAGTAAGTCACAGGATAAAAGACAGCATAGAGAATGCAGTCACCAGTATTATATTAGCATTGTATGGTGACAGATGGTAGCTATACATGTGGTGAGCATAGTGTAAGGTATAGGGTTGTCTAATCACTATGTTGTATGCCTGAAACCAATGTAACATTGTATGGCAACTATACTTAAAAAAAAGGTTAAAAAAGGAATACAATCTATTCTTGTTATTCACAGTAGTTATGATCTATGAAGTCACCATAAACACTGAGCTAGAGTATACCAAAACATTGCTCCTAGTTGAAATACAGGATTAGGTTCCTCCAAGCCTCTGTTCACAATAAAAATGCTGGAGAGAATGTGGAGAAAAGGGAGCCCATGTGCACTGTTGGTGGGATTGTAATTTGGTGCAGCTACTCTGGAAATAGTATGGAAGTTCCTCAAAAAATTAAAAATAGAACTACAGTGTGATTCAGCAATCCCACTTTTAGGTATATATCCTAAAGGAATGAAGTCTTTTCCATAGGGAGAGATATCTTTACTCCCATGTTTGTTGCAACATTATTTACAAAAACCAAACTGGAAACAACTTTAAGTATCTGTTAATAGAAAAATGGATAATGAAAATATGGTGTATATTATACATACAAATGATATACTATATAAAATATTATTTACCCACAAAAAAAGAAGGAGATCCTGCCATTTCAACAACATGGGTGGATCTGGAGGGCATTATGCTAAATTGGATAAGTCAGACCGAGAAAGACAAATACTGTATGATCTCCCTTATATCTGGATTCTAAAAAAAAAATGAATTTACAGAAACATAAAGTAGCTTGGTAGTATGCGGGGAGGTGGGTGGGTAATGGTGGTCCAGGGATACACACTTCCAGTTACAAGATGAGTAAGTTCTAGAGATTTAAAATACAGCATGGTGACTATAGTTAATAATACTAGTAATAATATCATATGCTTGAAAATTACTGAGTAGATCTCATATGTTCTCCCCACACACAAATAAAGTGTTAACTATGTGAAGTGATGGTCATGTTAACTGCCTTTATTGTGGTAATTATTTTACAGTACATATGTATATCTACACACCACCTTGTGTACCTTTAACTTACACAGTGTTATGTGTCAGTTATATCTCAGTAAAGCTGGAAAAAAAAGGATAAAGGATTTCTTATTTGAATACAGTTTGATTAGTATTGAACTGCAGTCAGTGCTCTTTGGAGGCCACCTACTGTCTTAGATCCTGTCACGGGCCAAAACGTATTTCATGGCAACTCTATTGCTCTGTGTACCTGTATTCCCAAGTAACTTGTATACCTTTTTCTTTTTCCTCTGTCACTGATTAATTTTCTTGGCACTTTTTAGTTCAAATTCAAAGAGAAAGAAATAGATTGGCCTTAGTAATTTTTTCTGATTGGACCTGCCCTCATCTATAGTCACAACCAACCTAATGGATTTACTGTCCTTTGATTAGATGCCTATCCCAAGTCCAGTGAGTTCTGGCCCTGTGGGGGCATGGGCACATGGTTTAAAATCTGGCTGCCTAATGATTGTATTCATCAGGGAAAATGGCTTCAGCAGCTTGCTGTAGTATTGGCAGGCTATGTATTTGGCCTATGTAGAACAACGGTTTGTTCTCACTCATGTAACACTGGTAAATAACTACACTTCTTTACAATGTTGGTAATTGATTTACATTTTCACAGTGTTTTACAGACTCAGTTCTGTTCACTTACATAACTTCATGTGGTATTACACATTAAAATGAAGTAAAGCCTTACCCTTTTGGGAAGTGGAAAATAGATACTAATATTGAGTAGGTTTTTCATGTGAAATATCAATACTATGTGAATACATTGTGCATTTTGTAAAGTATAGGAAATTTATGTTCATTTAGCAGCCTTTCTGGTCTTGAAATGCTTATCAAATTGTCTTAAAAATAGTTATCGATGGATACATGTGTTGATGACACCAAGAGTGAGTAGAATATCAGTATAAATTCTGGGAGGTGCTGCATATCTTATTCAATCCAATACCTTAATTTTAGCAATTTCAAATCAATTTATCCATCTTGCTTAGGATAATTAAGGAAGATATGTGCTCTGATTTTTGCTTTAATGATACTCATAATAAATTCTTAGAGTTCACCATTCAGGAAAAAATGTTTGTTTTTGTTTTGATAAAATGAAATACTTCATTTTGTTCAAAATAAGATTACGCAAAGCTATATTTCTCTTTGTGATAGATGGGAAAGCACAGAGTTAGATTTAATTTTTAAATATAGTCACATATGAATATTTTAAAAAATATTCTCTCCAATTTATTAAATTATTGAGTGAAAACTATGGTTTAAACATTATGTAGGCCCTTTTTATTTGGCTGTAGTTTGTGTATGTTTATCTAATAGTATATTTACATTTGCTTGTCCAAGTGTATATTTCTATTTTCATGCAGGCCACCTCAGTCATTTTGGAAATTTGTTAATCAACCAGATGATGCTTATTGAGCACATACTATATGCTAAAAGGAGTATTAGTGAAAAACTAATATGAGTCTCTCCTAAGGAAAAGCTTACATTTCAAGTGAGGATAGGCAGAAAATGGAGACTAGGAAAACTGTTGCTAATAAAATAGGTTGAAAACTCCTTCATGCCATGATCTAGTTTTAGGCTTCCCCTCGCCCCACAGTGCCAGGGACATTACTGAGGATCATGAAGACTGCTAAGTTCACAGCCTGGAACATAGTTATTTAATCTTTCCACCTTGATGACAGAGCAAAACCTGGGGAAAAGCCGATGGTGCAAGGGGCAGAGTTGTATTGTTAGGTTAGGCAAAGTGTATATAGACAAATATATTATAAATGTATACCGTACATATACAGACATACACAAATATTATATATAGTATCCATATATATACTATATATAGTAGGCAGAGTAAATGTAGATAAATACATGCATATACATAAGTAAAGTAAATTGAGGACATAAAAAGGACACATTTTGGATATTTTTCTTATAGAAGAGGAATTTTGAATACTTTTTTATCCAATTTGCCCCCTGTGTACCTAAGTAAGTGCTCAATACATCTTCATTGAATTAATAAATAGAGAAGAAATTGGTTTCAAAGCATTGTAGGAAAATGGGATGCTCACTATAGATAAATCTAGATAAAAGCTGAATACTAATCACATTAGGGCATAACATAGCCTTTGATTGTGTGACAGTGCTTTATAAATAGTATAAGTTTGCATACAAATTATACATGTACACAAAGCATCACGGCAGCTTCTTTGAGTTATAGCTAGTTAATTCAGGGCCTTGCACATAATACATGCTCATTAGATTTGGTTGTATTGATTAAAAAAATAAATGACAAGCCAATCTAAGCATGTCTAATAACAATGGAAAGTTTAAAAATAGGTTATGTGAGCTACTTAGTAATTAAAATGAGCTGACTTTGATGAGTATTAAGTGTTAGCCATTTTTGAAGTACCAACTTTCAAAGCCTAACAAATAGTGAAGTAGCACAACTCTGGCACTAATTGGGTCTTCCGGGGAGCCTAATAAAACTGAATTTCATTTATTTAGAGGTGCCTCTTACCCTTTTCTCCTCAGAAAGAGACTGGAATCGAGGTAGTTCTTGGCTTCTTGTGTCCCTTTCAGTCATGATTACCTATGAGCCTTCAGCAGGTCAGCAGACTCATCTGTCCCTTTGCTCCAGGTCTCAGATTTCTCTGAGGAAACTGGTGATAAGCCTCTTGAGAAATGCTTTTCTGTTGGTTTTCCTCCTACCTCACTGGCCTCTTTTATTTGGTCTGTTTTTCCTGGCTCTTTCATATTTTTCTTAAAGATTTTATTTGTTTATTTAACAGAGAGAGAGATCACAAGTAGGCAGAGAGGTAGGTAGAGAAAGAGGCGGAAGCAGGCTCCCTGCTGAGCAGAGAGCCCTGTTGTGAGGCTCGATCCCAGGACCCCGGGATCATGACCTGAGCTGAAGGCAAAGGCTTTAACCCCCTGAGCCACCCACGTGCCCCATGGCTCTTTCATATTTGCCTGGCCTCTACTGTTGTAGTAACTCAGGGCTTCCCTTACTTATCTCTTGCTGCAAAAAGAGTTACTCCAAAATTAGTGGATTAAAACAACACACATTTATTATCTCACAGTTTCTTTGGGTGAGAAGTCTGAGCACATCTGAACTAGTTCTGCAAGACTACAGTCAAGATGTCAGCTGGTGCTTGAGTTAGCATCTGAATGCTTGACTACGGAAGGCTTTATTTCCAAGTTTACTCAGATCGTTGGCAGAATTTATTTCCTTGCGGCTATAAGGGTGAAGGCTTCGTTTTCTTGTTGGGTGGAGGCTGGAGATCTTACAGAGTGCTACCTAGAGGCTTCCCTCAGTTTCTTGAGGCCATCCTCAATTCTCTGCCAAGTGGGTTCCCCGGCGTTGCTTTTGTTTCACAGAAGTAAGCCAGCTAGGGGGAAACTACGCAACAATATTGGGCTCTATAATCTTATATATTGTAACTAAGTAATCACAGTATCATTCATACACATCCTGTCACATATATTGAGTTAGAAACAAGTTACAGATCCTGTCCACCCTCCCAGGAATGAAAATCATACAGGGGCATGACCACCAGGAGGTACGGGTGATGGAGCTACCTGAGTCTACCAACTTCCAGGCTAGTCTCTGTCTGTCCTCTCTCTCCTCTGCACTCACTTCCTTTAGTATATCATGGCTCTAGATATAGTCAGTGAGTGGACAACCCATAGTTTTGTAGTTAAGAGCTTGATTTCCTTCTCTAAACTCTGCACTGATTTGCCTAACTGCTTTATATGGCTCCTCTTGGGTATTACTAACAGACCTATCAAAATTCACATATCCAAAGTCACAATAATTATTTCCCCCAATAACCTGCTTTACCCAGTTTCCCAGTCCCATTAAATGGCAGCAGTTGCTCAGCTAAAAAACCATTGTGTCATCCTTGACTATTACTGTTTTCTCATATCTACCACTCAGTTTATCAAAACTGTTCTACAAATTTGGCATTTTCTGTTTAGTATCCTTGTCTTCAGGTGGCACTAGGACCTTACCTAAAATTTAGATTACATGGCTTTCTGGCAACCATTCCAGTTCTAGTGGGAGTAAACTCTATCTCTGTTTTCCAGTAAGTGGCTCAGGACCTGTTTCTAACAGGATGGACCACATGGAACCCCAAACACCACTGCTTTCTAACTCAGGTGGCTTTACCATATGCCAGATTAGTTCAGGTCAGTTGTTCCCTCTTACCAAACAAGGCTTCATTTGGCTTGGTGAACCTCTGATAATTGTTTCACTCCAAAGATCAAGAGGGAGTAATGCAGGTAACAGGAGTCATCTGACTGCTAACATTCTCTTCCTGTAGGGTTTTCTCCTCCGTAGCCTGACTTCTTTTCATCCTGTATTCTTTTTTTCTTCCTTCCCCTCCACATTGTCAAAAATTGTATTAAAATCTACTTCTATGCAGATAGGACTTCCCATCATTCACATATACTTCAATGTATAGTAATAAATAAATACACCTTTTTTTCCAGGTGTATTTTTACTTTAAAGCCTACTCTTGTTCTTGAATGAAAATTTTGTTCCTGTCAACAGGATTTGAGACATTAGTATCCTCGTGAATTTCACTTAGGGTACAAACAGCAGGTTGGTCCATTCTTGTTTCCTTGAACTCACATCCTAGGTAGGAACCTGCTCTCTGTTCATACTCAGTTAATCTTGGTTAGAATTTTTCCTGTTTCATTTTAGGCACAAGTAGATAATACTTATGGAGGTACCTGCTAGAAAAAAGGGGGTGATCTCAACTACATGGGTTGGAAAATCTTATAAACTCCTTCTCTACCACTACAGGAAGACAGGTAGCTATGTCCTTTTTCACAGACTTTATGGTTCTTTCCTTTTGACTTTAAGTTATTTCTTAAAGTTTACTTGTAATCAGATGTCATTTGTATAAAAATATTTACTATTGATGGGAGTCGTAGTAAATGGTGATTTATCTGGGTAAAATATAGCCCAAACTGACCTTTTGCCTTTTTCTATTTCCTTGAATCCTCACACTGGTTTTCTAATTATATTTTTAGGAACCTGAATCTTGAATTTTCTGAGGACAGCATATAGGCTTCAGAGTTCTTACCAGGTAACGAGAAAAAACAGAAAAAGTCCAAACTTCCCAGATTAGAATTTTACTGTGTGTGTGTGTGTGTCAATTTAGATGACCCCCTTTTTATGGTGTATGTGTGTGGGGAGGAGCTGCAGGTTTGATAGAAATTTTACAAAAAATAAAATGGGCAGTAAAACCATTTTTTTTAAGTTTTATGTACTCTTAAGCACTGTTGAGTATTGAGAATCAGCATAACCACTCAAAGAATAAGAGACAGATGCCAGTCTAAACAGACAAATGTTTCCAAAATAAGATGTTTCCTATCAGCAGAAAATGTTTTACTTGATAGACTAACTTGATAGTCTTAACAACGCAAACATTTGGGATGTAAAAGAAAATGTGTGTGTTGCCAGCAAACATTTTCAAAAGATAAGCACTTGTTGCAAGTACTATATGCCTAGAAAAAAATCTCATTTTGGCCAACTGAGACCACCATGTGTTTTAAAATATGTCATCTATCATTTCAGTGTTAAGAGCGCCCCCTGGTGTGATTGTGTAATTACATATTTATGAGAAATTTAGACATTGTTCTTAAAAATCAGTTTGCTATTAGTTGGTGATGGGCCTTTTTTGATACTAGGTTGATTTGATCAGTATAGTGTGTAACTATCCAGAAATATGCATTCAGTGTTTTTCTTGCCCTAATTTATGGTTGTATCTGGAGCCAGTGGTCAGCTTAAAAGTAGAATTTGAAAATACCTAATCCCTCAAATTCTTCAGTTCAAGATAATGACAAATAATATATCATTTAGTAAGTGTGAAATTTTTACAGCATAATCAGGTTCCTTGTTGGTAATATATTTGTTAAGTGGAAAATTGCTATGAACAGTTTCCTTTTGGTAGATGCATAGGTATTTTAATTAATAAACATGAAAATTCAGACATTACATTTTGTTTTTGAAATCTACATCATGTGAAAAATAATTCAGGTTTTAATATTCCCTTACAAGCATCTCCCCTATAGCTACAGAACTGCAAATATAAACATAGTAATTCATCCATGAATTAAAAATAGGGCTCTCATCTATCCCCTGAAATCACCCCCATCCTCACAAGTTCTTATTCAGAACTGAAAACAAAAAACTGTCATTTTTTGTTACATTTAATTTTTAGTTTTTTGGGAATAATTAAACCATTCTTGCAAACTGAAAACGTGCATAATCTAAAATACATTTCTGTAAATTGGGTAGTTGCAATTATATTTCCTCCTACTGTCTCTTCTCCAGATTATGAATTATCTTGATTGTTTTAACCATTTCTCATGGGTTTTGTGTCCTAAACTTGATCATGTACAGGGCTGTAGTACTGGACTCTTTGGAACAGACTGTTTTGCTTTTATTTTCTTCTGTATTCTCCTTCTTTCATTTAATTCTGAAATCATAAGATCAGCACAGTATTTACATTAAGTCCTGGCTTTTTGAAAGGGTATCTTCTAAAATGTAGAATTAAAAAAAATTGGAGCAGTCTACTCTCTACCACAGTAGATCTTCATTTGAATCCTGGTTCTCATATTTACTAGCATCGTGACCTTGAACACGTCACGGAGCCTCTCAGAATCTCAGTCTCTTCTTCTGTAAAAGGGGTATACAAATCACTACCCCTGAAAGATGTTGTTAATCCATTTTTTATGTTAGTATCTATTTAAGACTAATTTATGCCAGGTTTGGGGCTGGGTACCTCATAAGCGTTTATTTCTCACAATAATTCTGTGAATTAAGTGTCATTTTATCTATATTATTAATGAGGCTTAGAGAGGCTAACAAACCTGGCAAGTGCAAAAGCCAAGATTTTGAGATCTTTTTAACTTAAAGTGACCTAACAACCACTATTCTGTGTATTTGTTTTAATCATACTCATTTCTCCTAATTTGCTGATTTTATTGTCCTTAAGATCAAATAGTCTCTGATGCACAAACATAGTGGAAACAAATCTTTTGAAACAGAGAGATGGATTCTTTAATATGGATGCTCTTCTCATCTGGGAGCCCGAATTACTTTGGGCACTATTCGTTCTTCTATACATTTTTTTTTTCTTCAAACCAGGCAGGGCATTAAGAGATTCCTTGTTATTAGCATGGTTGAGCTGGTAACAATAGTGACAAGAACTACTGGGTTAGTGAACCTTAAGGCACCTTTATGCATAATATAAAGGCAGAATAATAGAATGCTAGTTTTAGAAGCTGTTGCATGCTTCCAGCACACCACATGGGTTGGTATTCTCTGGACCTGAGACCGTGAGCCATAATCTGTTCCTGGGTGCCTTGCTATTCTATTCAAGTAAGGATTGGCCTTGTGAAGCCTGTATCATTTTCCTTATGGTTTAAGAATTTTTATCTTCTATCTTAGATATCAGAATTTATTTTTAATTGCTACAGAGACCAGTATAGTAAGTTTCTCATTTTGTTAATAAGTCATTTTGAAGGTTCTTAAGTAACTCATTCTGGAAACAGTGTGTTGATCAGGCCTGTTTTTTGCTTAAAATATCTTGTGTTTTATATTATTCCTTAGGTCTTTGAGATTTGCTCTAGGTAGTAGGCTGTTCAACCATGATTTAAGGGTTCATTGTTAGGTTTCTCTATGACAGAATGACTGTTTTCTTGGTGAGGTTGCCTCATGTTGTGCTTGGGTCACATTTATAGACATTCTATGAACAGGTGTGTATATTTTGTCTTACCCCAAACATATATCTTTAGGAAAATTGGCACAATCATCATTATTGAACCAGTGAATGAGGGAAGAAATAGAAGTTGTCTTATTTTTCTGCTCTCATTTCTGCCCCACTCTATACTTATTTCTCCTGCCTGGCCACCCCACCACCCACATGGACACATGCACACACATCAGGATTTGGTAAATGTATTCTTTAACTTTGACTTGTTTAATGTCTATGGAGTCAGTCAATTTCTCTCTCTCTTTCTCTCTCTCTCTCTCTTTTTTTCCCCCAGTTCCTCTGGTACTATTTTGGGATGAGTCTTCATATTTTTCACTTGAATCATTGGAATAGTTCTTTAACTGAATTCCCTCTTTTGAGTGTTGTCTGTTTCCAATAAACCAGGAACCAGGAAAATCTTCCTAAAGCATGAAACTGATACCAGTTTATATTCATTTAGTGTCTCATTGTCTAAAAAGACCCTTTGGTTCTTGCTTACCTTTCTTCTAATTTCTCTCACTACCATTGCCTTTCCCTTTAAATTATGCGCTTTGCACCACTAAAAATTTTACAAATCCCAGGATATTTTTTACTTGTTTGCCTTCCGGTGCCTTTATGCACTAATACTCTATGCCAGTAACATCCTTTTGCACACCATTTGGAGAGCTCCACTTTCTCCTTCTGTGGCAGTTCTCTGACTAAATTCCCACTCCACAAGCACACACCCCATTTGAGTTAGGTACTTCTTCAGTGAACCACTGCATGACCCTGTGCTCACTTCTGTTACTGAAAAGTTCAGTTCAAAGTGAACAGCTTGAAGACAAGTGTGTTATTTCACTCAGTGTAGCCAAGTGCTAGATACAGAGAAAGTGCTCAGGAAAACTTTATTTATGAAGCCCATGAAGAGGCTGAATGAAAAATAGAAGGATACTCTATTAGGATTCCCATGAAGCTTAAGCCTCAGTAGGGCTTTAAAACTTATAAATCAAAATGCCAGACCCCTGAGAGCCATTACTGGGCAGGATGGTAAAGCAGTCATCAGTTGACTTCACATGCTTTTATTTACTTTGACTCTCTTATGTTTGCATTTTCATTTATATTGACTCTCTCCTAGCACTTATATACTCATCATTACCCCTCTGACAGAGATTTCCTGTGACTTAATATTTATTCTCCTTTCCTTCTTACTTATGGAGTCCCACAATTATTGCAGGCAAAAAAATTAAAAAAGAAGAGGAAAAAAACACAAGCCCTTCATTTTCTCATTCTTCTTGTTGTTATAAGAGATAGTCTTGTATAATTCTGTCTAGTGAATAGAAATCTGATGGCATTTCTGGGAAGGTTTTGCTTTCTTGATATGGATGTTACTTTATCTTCCTTCTCTCCCTTTCCTTCTTCCTTATTTGTGTGAAGGTGCACATGATAACAGGACCTGGAGCAACTGCCTTATAACCTTGAAAGGCTGGGAGTATTATTGAGAGTTTAGACATGACATTCTTGAACTTACAAATCGATACCAGTAATGTTCTTCCTATAGAATTCTCATTGCATGGGGAAAATTCAGCATGTTGTTTTAGCTATTGTTATTTGAATTTTCTGTTGAAGCATCTGACTCACTTCTCTGATACTTATTAGTATTACAATTAAAATAAATGCATAGAACAGAACTCTAGGGGTGCCTGGGTGGCTCAGTCGGAAGAGCATATGACTCTTGATCTCCCAGTTGTTTAGTTGGAGCCCCATGTTGGGCGTAGAGGTTACCAAAAGAAAAAAAGAAGTAAATATATTAGAAGTTAATAGTTTATTTCTTCCCTGTCCACTTATATTTTATGTTTATCAGCTCAACGATTGTATTTAGACCATTGTCACCATGTGCCAACCTAGACAGTAAGATATAAGGACTGGAATACCATTCGTATGCAAATGACTTACAGTCTTATGGGGGCACAGAAACAGAATTAATTATATCGTACAGTATAAGATAGAATATATAATATGGTAAGTACCACAGTAGTATATATAGAAAATCCCAAGGGTAAGCAGAAGAGAGTATTTGCAGTTTACACAAGCTTTCCTGAAAATATTAAAATTTTTGAGATTGGAGAAGTGAATCTGTCATCTGGGATTTCAGGCATCCTGGGCAGGACTTAACCCTTGTGCTTTTTCAGTGAGACAGTATAGGTGGTCACTTACTTTTGTGCGTCAGCCTTGCTGCCTCGTACTAATAATTAAAATGTTCACAGTCTAAGAGACTAGAGATGGAATCCACACTTTGAACTGCTGACAGGCTATCTTTGGAAAATCAAATTGGTGAAAAGCAATCTGTGGAGAAGGAGAGGCAAGAAATGACACAGGGAGTTGCCAAGGATTCTATTGACACACAGACTGAAGCAGTAAGCCAAGAGCTATAACAAAGAAAGCAGTAAACAAGAAACTGAATCTCGGTGGTTGAAAGGCAAGAGTTAGTTAATGGAGAGAGACATCAAAACATCAGGCAGCCGGCAGCCTGGAACAAACTCACAATAAGGGAGGGCTGGGGAACAAACCTCCTCAAGAGAGCACAAAAATAGGCTGCTGTATTCCAGGACTCTGGGCAAAGTCTGTGAGGAAAGCCAGACGCAGACCATAATAAGGACACTATTTATAAAATCAAAGAGACTCAAAAGAGTAAAAATGAGAAAGTGGTCTTAAAATAAAGCATAAAAATTATAATCAGTTGATATTTTGAAAACATACAAAATGCTTAAGAACCTGATTCAAAAAGAAGGTCCAGGAATATTGGCATTGGTTTCAGGGTTTGATCAGGTGATTTTTTTGGTACAGATTGTGAAATGGAAAAAAAAAAAAAGCCCTAGGAAAGGCAAAATCAATGTGGAAAAAATTTCTGGGATTAGGCCAAATGCCATTCAGAATTCTAATGTTTTAGATAAGTTACAGAAAGAAATTTGAGTATATTACCATTTCTTCTCTAACTGTGCCACACAGGGTTTTCCCAGAAGATGAATAACAGGAAAGCTACCAGTGATCCAGGTTAGAATAATAAGGATTTGATCATCTCCACTCAACCACATACTTGAGATAAGCTATAAATACCAATAAGGCATCAGGACATGTTTGTGCAATCACCTAATATTCCATACTTTTGTTTTACTCCGTATTAACAGACCACGTTATATTTTGATGCATGATCACCTGGATCTGATAGAGAATTAAATAGTTTTCAATGGCACAAGTCCAGTCTTCCTGAAAAACAAAGAACAACTAACATAGATAATGAGTATCTTGGCTTCTGTGACCATACTCCATCTGCACTCTTCATCTAGTGAGGAATGGTAGTTACCTCATATAATGAAATTTGACCGACAGTCGTTTTCTGAAATATGTGTATATTATATATGTGTGCACTTTATATATCTTACATCTGAAGTATATTAGATCACTTAAAATATTAAAAATGATCTAAATTATTTCCAGTGTAAGGTGTAGTAATTCATGACTTTTTTTTTTTTTTTTTTTTTTTTTTTTTTTTTTTTATTTTTTTTTTTTTTTTTTTTTTTTTTTTTTTTTTTTTTTTTTTTTTTTACTTTGAAACTGTTTTCCTGTGAGACAGTGTGATTGTTTGGCATGATTTCAAATGCCATAAAATAGGAATGTGACCTAAATACCTTTTAACTTTTTTTTCATAATTTGATGCTTATCCAGAATATGTAAATTACCTGTTTTCCTTGAAACTATTTTGCTTGTAGTTGGCAGGCTGCTTTCTTCATTTGCGAAACATAGTAATATACTTTCAAAGGATACACTGTTCTCTAGATTTATGTTTTAGGTATCTAGGATTTAGTAAATACTCATGTTTGCCTTTTCCATGTCTTCTTTGTCTACAGTGATTTCAGTTTTTCACCCTCAGTCTTTTGGAATGAATAGTTCTGGCCTTTACTATCTTTCTTCATATAAATCTGTTCTATAGTTCATTATTATCATTGTCTTTCTTTAAGTCCTGCCTTGCTCTTTGCTGTTTCTGAATTGTGGCAACAGGCAGCATGAGACAGTGTATGAGCACATAAAGCAGAATATTAGAGAAATATCCTCATGGGTACTTAATTGTCATTACTTTTCTAAGAGCCTCATCTCATCCTGATGATGAATCCTATTCCTAAAATTATGTATTCCTGGTTTTTATAAACAAATGTATGATTATAGTGAGCCATTAATATTTGATGAATATGACTTGAAGATTGCATTAGATTTCCAAAAGAGATCAGGGGATTGTAATAATAAAAAATCAGTTACGAATTTGCAAAGGAGTTGGATTAAAGAGTTTTTCTTTTTAACTTTCCAATATCCTCCTTAGATTATTTATATAGGAAGAGGTTTTTTTTTCTGCCAGTAGTTTTCATCTATAGAAAACCCAGGTTGTTTTCGTTAACATATCTATACTCACAAGTTTGGGTTGGATCTCATTTTTATGTTGCACAGGCTTCCCCACATGAGTCTAATGTACACCAGTATATGAGGACACTAAAATATTCAAGAAAAGTATGCAGAGTGACACTTTCATAATGAGATGATATCTCATAAATATGTTTAAGGTTCTGTGTTGACTTCAAATTAAATATAATTACAAAGTATGTGCTAGGGACTGAATGTTTGTGTTCCCCAAAATTCACTTGTTGCAACCCCAACTTCTAATGTGATGGTAGTAGGAGGTGGAGCTTTTGAGAGGTAAAGTTTAGATGAGGCCAGGAGAGTAGAGCCTTCATAATGGGCTATGAGTATATAGCCTTCTGTTGCTATGTACTTAATAGCATCAGAAGTATAACAATTATAATTAGTATAAGGAGAGGAAGAGACCAGAGCTCTATCTGAAGACACAAGAGTTAGGACATATTAAAAGCCAGGAAGAGAGCTCTCAGCAAAAACCAAATTTGCCAGCAGTTTGATCTTGGACTTCCAGTCTCTAAAACCGTGAGAAATAAATTTCTGTTTTTTAAGCTACCATGCTATTTCAGTATAGCAGCCTGAGAAGATTAATACAGTATAAATTGGAACCCAGGAATAATCTTAAAAATTTCATATCTTTTTCTAACTAATTACGGTTGGCTGCTAAACTCATAGTTGCCTTCAAGTATCAAAAAAGAATGGTAAGCAAGTGGCCAAATGGGCATTACTGAAAAGGTAATCTCTTAGGAAATAGGATGTTTGGAAAATACTGTGTTTTCTGTAATTAAATTACAATATAGAAAAACTTGTTTAGACAGAATGCTTAGGGAACAGTATTCTAATGTAATTGGACCTTTGATAAAAGTTGAGTTGAATGTTTTTTGTGATTCTGTTATTGAAAATTTTCTTTAATGTTATTCTTATCTTCTCTCCCCTGATACAGTGATAACCAAATCTTCCTTTGCATTTGGAAACTTTTACTCTGAAGTAGATTTCTCATTCTGTAGTATTGCAAGGGATGAAGAAGAAGGGGGTTACAAGCATTTGTTTGTAGTGGAACTTTGTAATATTAGCTTTTTGTGGATGTGATTTGCTATGTTATTAATGGAACACAGAAGATTCTAGGTATCTAAAGTTCCCTGTTACGATTTTATTGAAAAAAAAGACTGTTTCAAATCTTAGTTTTTTAAAGTATTTTCCAGTAGTTGAATTTATAATGAAGAGATTGACACTTACTTCATAGTAGCCGTTAGCCTGGACAAAGAATGTAAAAGAGGATTTAGGAGATTGACAAAGTCTAAAATAAAGTATTTATAAAGTTTTATCCTGATTCCACACACTACTTTTTGAGATTAATGTAGATCTAAACAGAGTTCTGCCTATAGTATATGTTCTCCATATACCACTATGCAGTACTAAGTACTATTCTGTGTGAGACATTGAGTTAAATAGTTTACACACACATATACTCCCACAATCTCATTGCTGTATGTTTTATGTAACTTAATTTCTATAACAGCTTAATAAAATTAATACATTTGTGAAATTAACATGTGCTTGACAGTATATGTGTGTTAGTATTCATAGCAAAAATGAAAAAAATTCTGTTTTATTATCAAGCGGAACATATTTTCTATCATTGTTAGTTAAGCCTGTTACATAACTGGAGGAAATAAAAACTTAATTGGATTCTCAGAATTGAAATACTTCAGATACAAACTGTGGGAAGTATTTTAGGATATTTTAGAATCGGGTAGAGAAGTGAGTTCATCAGCTAGATAAATACAAATTAATTATCTTTAAAATGGCTGTCAGTAGTTATAAACCACTTTCCATACACTCCTTTTAAAACATTTGTGGTTATAATATATATAACGTAAAATATCCCATCTTTAAGTGTACAATTTGGTGGCATTAATTACATTCTCAGTGTTGTGCAGTCATCATCATTATTTTCCAAACCCTTTCCATCACTCCAAAGAGAAAATTCTGTACTCATTAAGCAATAACTGCCCATTCTCCCTTCCACCAAGACCCTGGTAATCTCTGATCTCTTTGTGTCCCTATTAATTTACCTATTCTAAATATTTCATGCAAGTAAGATCTTGCAATATTTGTTTTTTTGTATCTGGCTTATTTCACTTAGCATACCGTTTTTTAGATTCATCCATCCTCTTATGACTGAATAATAAATCCCGTTGTGTGTATATATTGCATTTTGTTTATGCATCCACTGTTGGTGGACACTTAGGTTGTTTCTACCTTATTATTATTATTAAGGTATCTATATATCTTAAACTAAGACCTTTTCATTGAACTAAGTCTCAGAGCATTTTAAAGTTCTTTAGATCCTTTTTTTTTTTTTTAAGATTTTATTTGACAGACGGAGATCACAAGTAGGCAGAGAGGCAGAGAGAGAGAGAGGGGGAAGCAGGCTCCCTGCTGAGCAGAGAGTCCGATGCGGGGCTCGATCCCAGGACCCTGAGATCATGACCCGAGCCAGAGGCAGAGGCTTTAACCCACTGAGCCACCCAGGCGCCCCTAGATCCTTTTTTCTTTTGGAAACCCAGGCCTGCACTGAAGTCAACAGGTTAAAATGAAATTATGTATCAATTAATATTATTGTAAATATGAAGTTGAGTTAAATGATTGTCTAATTGCCATGAAAAATTGTATAGGCGTTTATTAATTCATTTTACTTATGTAGTTTTCATGCTTTAGTTTCAATATATTTATATTTTTCAGACCTTATACATTTTCAAAGACTTGAAAAAGTTTTTGTCCTAGGTACAAATGGACTAAGTTAGTAGCTGAATTTTTTTTTTAAGAAGCTATATCCCATGCAGTCAGTTTCTTCAGTGAAAGCTGTTTCTTTCACTTCTGTATCACTAAGAGGACTAGGCATGCTTACTGTTCCCAAATGCAGCTATCAGGTTATTCTTGCACTGCCAATTCTCCAGTGGTCTGTTTTCCTGAGTGTGAGTAAATGTGTGTGTGATGTGTTTGTATAATCTCAAAACAGTTACTGGGTTTTTTTCTTATTTTGAAAGCCACCCATTTTCATCATAGGATGTTTACAAACTAGAGGAACATTTGGTTTGGTTTGTTAACTTTGCAATTATAAACAGCTTTTCAGTGAATAACCTTGTGCATACAGTGTGTCTGTGCAAGTGTACCTGAAGGTAAAAAATATGTACATCTGTAATTTTCTTAGATGTTGCACATTGCCACCAGCTGTATGTGAGAATACCTGTATCTTTATACCATCCTCATTAACACAGTGAGTTATTAAATTTTGAGTCTTTACCAATTAGGAAAAAGAAAAATGTTTTCAATACACTTAGGGCTTTTATTTCTCTCTCTCTTTTTTAAATTTCTTTTCAGCATAACAGAATTCATTGCTTTTGCACCACACCCAGTGCTCCATGCAATGCGTGCCCTCCATAATACCCACCACCTGGCTCCCCCAACCTCCCATCCCTGGCCCCTTCAAAACCCTCGGGTTATTTTTCAGAGTCCATAGTCTCTCATGGTTCATCTCTCCCTCCAATTTCCCTCAACTCCCTTCTCCTCTCCATCTCCTCATGTCCTCAGTGTTATTTGTTATGCTCCGCAAATAAGTGAAACCATATGATAATTGACTCTCTCTACTTGAGTTATTTCACTAAGCATAATCTCTTCCATTCCCGTCCATGTTGATACAAAAGTTGGGTGTTCATCTTTTCTGATGGAGGTAATACTCCATAGTGTATATGGACCACATCTCCCTTATCCATTCGTCCGTGGAAGGGCATCTTGGTTCTTTCCACAGTTTGGCGACCGTGGCCATTGCTGCTATAAACATTGGGGTACAGATGGCCCTTCTTTTCGCTACATCTGTATCTTTGGGGTAAATACCCAGTAGTGCAATTGCAGGGTCATAGGGAAGCTTTGTTTTTAATTTCGTAAGGAATCTCCACACTGTTCTCCAAAGTGGCTGCACAACTTGCATTCCCCCCAACAGTGTAAGAGGGTTCCCCTTTCTCCACATCCTCTCCAACACACGTTGTTTCCTGTCTTGCTAATTTTCGCCATTCTGACTGGTGTAAGGTGGTATCTCAATGTGTTTCACAGTACACAAAGATAAACTCGAAATGGATAAAAGACCTCAATGTGAGACAGGAATCCATCAGAATCCTAGAGGAGAACATAGGCAGTAACCTCCTCGATATCAGCCACAGCAACTTCTTTCAAGATATGTCTCCAAAGGCAAAGGAAACAAAAGCGAAAATGAACTTTTGGGACTTCATCAAGATCAAAAGCTTCTGCACAGCAAAGGAAACAGTCAACAAAACAAAAAGGCAACCCACGGAATGGGAGAAGATATTTGCAAATGACAGTACAGACAAAAGGTTGATATCCAGGATCTATAAAGAACTTCTCAAACTCAACACACACAAAACAGATAATCATAAAAAAATGAGCAGAAGATATGAACAGATACTTCTCCAATGAAGACATACAAATGGCTATCAGACACATGAAAAAATGTTCATCATCACTAGCCATAAGGGAGATTCAAATTAAAACCACATTGAGATAACACCTTACACCAGTTAGAATGGCCAAAATTAGCAAGACAGGCTTCTATTTCTCTTATTATAATTGAGAAATTTTTCATTTTTAAGAACCACTCATATTTCCGTTTTTATAAATTATCAGTTTATGTATTGCCCATTTTTCTTTTGAGGGTTTTTTTCGGAGGATTTGGAAACTGGTGCATTGCTTGTAGTGTTAGTTGCCATTATTTTTCTCAATTTACTTGTCCTTTAATATTATTCCTCTAGGATTTTGTCATTCATGATTTTCTAATGAAGTTTTTTGTTTTTGTTTTTGGGGGGTCTGGTTTTGGTGAACAGAATGACTTCTGGGTAAAACTAACAATATTTCTCTAGTTTCTTTTAGTAATTTGATGCACATTCATTTATATACTGGAATCTTTGATTTATTGAGAATTTGTCCTGTTGGATTGATGGGGCAAAGTCATAATCAAGGTGAAGAAGAAAAGGGCTGAGAGAATAATGAAAGTGCTTGTGAAAGAAAGATGGATCCAAGCAATCAAATTGGCAACCTAGTTATCCTAACATTTTTTATTGAAAAATTCATCTTTTTTTTTAACATGACCTTGCAGTGCCACCTTTATTATATATAGACCTTCCAAGTGTGTTGGTTATTTTCTAGGTTTTTTTAATGCTATTGACATTATATATTATGCTTAGCATTACACTGGTATTATAGCTGAAAATACGTTTTAACATTTGAGAAGAGTATTGTTCCCACCTTTCTTGTCTTTTTTATGAATTTCCCAGTTTTTGGTGCTTGTTTATTTTACTTTTCCAAATTCTAGAATCAGCATGTTTAGTTCTCCGAAACAAAATGAAGCAAAATAAAACCTGTTAGCATTTTTAAGTTGGCTTCATATTACATAACAATGTGACTTAGGGAGAATTGTCATGTTTATGATATTGTTTCCATCCAGGAGTATGTATATCTTTCCATATTTTCATGTTATTTTTTGTCTTTCAATAATTTTAATGGTTTTTCATAAAAAAATTTACATATTTTTATAAGGATTTTGTTGTTCATGTAATTTCTTTTCCTAGATTTCTGAGGCATCTTACTGCAGTTTTTTCCCAACTTGCGCCTTCTTCACCTTTTCTGTGACCTTGTTTATCAGTCTTACAGTTTATAGCTATATATTTATATTCTTATTTTGAACTGGATTTTAATCTTCAAACTTAAAATATGTTCATGGAATTCCAGTTTGCTAATTGAGCAACATTCCTTGTAATCCACCATTATCTTCATAACTCAACATTCTTGTGTACACTCCTTTTTTTCTTATGTTGTTATCTGTAAGTATGAGTACATGCTGGAATATTATACAACCATAAAAAGGATGAAATTCTGCTGTTTGTGGCAACATGGATGGACCTAGAGGGTCTAACGCTAAGTGAAATAAGTCAGACTGAGAAAGATCATCAGGCCATATGATTTCAATCATGTGGAATCTAAAAAAAAAAACAAAACAAATAAATAAACAAAAAGCAGAATAAGACCTACAGAGAGCAAACTGATGGTTGCCAGAGGGAAGAAGATGGAGGATGGGCAAAATGGGTTAAGGGGAGTGGGAGACACAGGCTTCCATTTGTAGAATGAATAAGTCACAGGAATAAGAGGCATAACGTGGGGAACATAGCAGTGATATTGTAACAGTGTTGTATGGTGACAGATGGCAGCTGCACTTGTGGTGAGCAGAGCATAATTTATAGAGAAGTTGAATCACTATGTTGTATATGTAAAACTAATGATCACACTAAATTTTTTAAAATTATCTACATGGACTAACGCTTTTCACATTAACTTATTCTTTTATCCCTTCCTCCCTTTTCATGTGGTGTCTGCTCAGAACTATTAAGTCCACATGATTATAAAGTGAAATATTAGTCTCAGGCATTCATTCCCATCAGTTTTTTTTCCCCTGAGACTAGTATTTCACTTTATAAACTTTCCCCTGAGTTCATCTTCTTTGCCTGACTCTGCATGATTTGATACATTTTATTATCCATTCTTTCTTGAAAACCTTTCAGTAGGTTTAGTGACACTGAATTTCTGAATCTTCTTCTGAATCTTTATTTCATAAATAAAGTCTAAAAATATGAATTCTAGGAGCTTGCATTTTGATTCTGTTCTTCCTGTATTTAACTCTTTCATAATGTAATCTTTTATTATGCTTTCTACTCTAGGACTGTGTCTACCATGGCTCAGATAAACAGTGGAAGCCATATGTTAACGGTGGTAGAAACTTTTCAGCCAAGGTTCCTACGTTTTTGTGGAGCAGACACTCCCTCCCCTCTTCTTCACTCTAACTATATATGAGCAAGAAATAAGCATTTATTATGTAAGTCACTTATATGTTGAAATTTTTATGGTACAGCGGCTAACATTACCTTGACTAATACAATTGCCTTTTGAACATATCCCTTTAAAGGTATCTTGGACAGTTCAATCTCATTATGCCCAGAATACATTTTCGTCTATTCTGCTGAACATGATATCTGGAAAGGAAGATTCATACTTCCTGTCTACTACTTTTCTGTCCACCAAATGAGTAAAATTTTTCCCCACACTAACCAGTTCTCCAACATTACTGTGGTGTTCTGCAATTCAGTTCAGTTTTGACACTTTATAAAGTTAGCACAGACCCCACAGGTTAAGGGCTTAGTCCCACAGGATTCCTTCCTCCCTCCAGTTCAGAAGCCAGATGCAAGTAGTAGGTCCCCAGGATACCCACAACTTCTGTCCAACTTGGTACAAAATCAGAGGTTCCCAGACATCCTCCTTGTATTTGATAATTTGCTAGAGTGGTTGACAGAACCCAGGAAAACAGTTTACTTACCAGAGCCAGTTTTTTATAAGGGATATCTTAAAGAATATAAATAAGGTGAGCTCTGGAAGGGTTCTAAGTACAGGAGTTCTGTCCCTGTGGAGTTGGAATGTGCCATCTTCCCAGCATGTAGACGTGTTCACCAACATGGACGTCTCCACATGATGTGGGCATGATCAATTATTAACTCGATATCCAGCCCCTATCCTCTCTCTGGAAAATTAGGGTTGGGGTTCAAAGTTCCTAGCTTCTAATCATTACTTGATCTTCCCAGTGATCATCCCTCATCCAGGAGTCCACCAAAGTTACCTTATTAGAACAAACTATGTTTCTGTCACCCAGAAAATTCCAACACATTTAGGAGCTCTGTGTCAGACATTCCTATCACTCGGGATGTTAAAAGAGTTTTAGGATCTCTTATTAAGTTAAAGACCAAATATTAACAGAAACCAGTGGCAGACTTATTTTATACCTGAGCTTCCTTCTTTTCTTTCTTCCTGGTAATGATTCCGTGTACTGATTGTACTACAAGATACTTAGTCATTTGAGGTTATTTTTTTTTTTTATCTCACCCAATTGCTTCCCATTTTCTCTAAAATCTTCCACACATACATTTTTCCTCTTCTCTCCATTTTCATAGCATCTTCCCTCTTTCAGGTTCTCATCATGTCTTGACAGTTATTACAACTTTCTAACCAATCTCCTCATTTCATGTCATGTCATGTCCTTTCTTCTCCCAAGCTCTTCCTTTGCAACTGATTAATACTCCTGACTTGTTTCCGATATGCCATTAGCTTTTACCCAGATTGTATATAATGAAATTCAAATTCTTTTTCTGTGATCTGCCTTTTAACTTAATTTTGCTGTCTGATTTTATATGTCCTCACTATATGGTACAACATATTATGTGAACTAAAATACTTGCAGTTCTTTTACATACTCATTATTTTCCCACCTCCCTTTATTCTCTTTATTTGGAACATCTTGTTTCTCCATTTCAGAATGTCTGAATTCTTCCTAATGTCAAGGCCCAGCTCAATTGTTATTTCATCCACAAAGCTGCTCTAATTCCTAATTTTCTAATTTCTTCATCTTCTAAAGGATGGAGTGTCATTTATGACAAACTGCTTTTCTTACACTTGTTCTGTATGTCTTATTTCCTTCACAGAGAAAGAGCTTCATGAAGAAATCCTTTCATAAAACTATAACTAATTGAATTTTACCTGAAAATTTTGCAAATGGAAATAAAGGTTTCATCAATTTTTGCAAAACAATAAAAGTGGGTGCAGCTGAGGTAGAAAATAGATCTCTGGGAGATTTGTAAATAGATTATTCTTAGATAATGTAAGATACACTTATTCTACCATCACCAAATGATTGTTATGAAATGAGAGACATTATGACTTCATAATGTCCAACTACACTGAATTATGGTTCTTGATACATTTTTCAATTTAAAACAAGGAAAGTCTTGGCAATATGACACACACCATGAAAAACAAAAGTATTACCTCTGGGTGGGGAATAATAATAAAATGATCCCTTGAAGTTTCCCAAGGAATGCTGTACCCATTTTGATATGCAAAAGACAGTAATCTAAAGCACATGCTTTTAATAATGCTATTGTCTTCATAGTTTAGGCTGTCTTGAAAGAGTAGTAATAGCTCAGATGTAAGAGTAAGGACACAACATTACAGTAGCATTGAGTAAAAACAACATGCATAAATACATTTTTTTCCCTTTATGAGTAGAGATTTATACTTCTCTGATGTCAATCTGTGTAAGGCCTCTCTTAACGTTTTTATAATTATGTTTCTTAATTTCTCATCTCCCCTGGCATTTCTTTTTACTCATTTTCATGTTAGACTTTGAGTTAAATATGTCTTTGAAAATTATGTGGTATTATTCTTTATATGTATGTGTTCATATGTTTTAAGTTTATGTAAATCATTTTGAATCATATCCTGTTTAATAGTTTTTCTACTCAACGCTTTTTTATGACTTATTAATTCTACTCTGCGTCTAATTTTATTTTTATCACTGTTGCCTTAAGTTCTTATCTCATGCATTTACCACATTATACTCATCTTATCCCCTGTAATTGACACTTAGTATTACCAGAAGAGGGTTTTATAGGTCGCATGCACATATAATTTCACTAAGTACTCCCTGATTGCTTTGTGGGATGGATGAATCAATTTATAGGCCTAGCAGCAAAACCTGGCAGCTTAAACCCTTATAGTTTCTAATGTTTTGTACTGTCCAACTTCCTGATTTTTGTCATTTTGAAAACTGGTAATTTGAAATTTGTGTTACTTTAGTACTGAGGATGAACTTCTTTTTCATACATGAAAAAGTCCACTCTTTCTTCAGGATTTCCTATCTTTTCCTTGTTGATTTTCAGGAGTTCCTTGTATACACTCTAATAAACACTTCATTAGTCTTAGACGTTGCAAACATCCTTCCTAGTCTTAAATCTTTTAACTTTGCTTATAGTATTCTTCATTAAATAGAAATCCTTTATATTTTCCAAGTCCATTAGGTTTTTTTGCTTAAATTTTTTGTCTTAAATTTAATAAAGTAGAATTTATATATAGTAGAATACTTCCATGTTAAGTGTACAGTTTGATGAGTTTTGACATGTATATGTCTCTGTGCTCATCCCCACAATCAAGATGTAGAAAATTTCCATTACCCCCAAAAGTCCCTGGTGACCCTTTGTAGTCAATTAATGCCTTTGGTCCCCAACCTCAGACAACTAGTGATCTATTTTCTATCACCAAAGATTAGTAGTCTTTCTTTTAGAATGGCATTTAAATAGGGTCATGCCATATATACATTTTGTGTTTGGCTTCTTTTATTCAACATAATCTTTTTAAAAAAAAGAAGAAAATATGTATATGTGTGTGTATGTGTATACATACATATATATGTAGGGACATACATGTATGTATACATATACAGAGACATACATGTATTGTACATATATGTATAGTTCAAGTGTCTTAATTATTTAACTATTTGGTATCATTTCTCTTCCATTCCCTAGACTTCCTTTAGCATTCCCTTTAATGCATATCTGCTACTAATAACTCATTTTCAAAGAAAGATATTTGTATTTCAACATTTCAAAAATTAAAATAACCATTCATGAAAAAGATCCTCAACAAAGAAGGTTCAGAGGGAACATAACACAGTAAAGGCCATATATGAAAAACCTGCAGCTAATATCATCCTCAATGGGAAAAAATGATGAGAGCTTTTCCTCTCCCATCAAGAACAAATTGGGATGTCCGCTATCCCCTGTTATTTAACATAGTACTGGAAATCCTAGCCTCAGCTCTCAGACAACAAAAAGAAATGAAAGATATCTACATCAGCAAGGAAGAAGTAAAACTTTCACTATTTGCAGATGACATGATAACCCTGTATAGAAAATCCAAAAGATTGCACCAAGAAAATTATTAGAAACTGATGCAGGAATTCAGTAAAGTCCCAGGTTATAAAATCATCGTACAGAAATCTGTTGCATTTTTATGCACCAGTAATGAAACATCAGAATGAGAATTCAAGGAATCAGTCCCTTTTAAATTGCACCAAAAACTCATAAGATACCTAGGAATAAACCTAACCAAAAAGGTAAAAGATGTGTGTACTGAAAATTATAGAACACTGATAAAAGAAACTGAAGACAATAACAAAGAAATGGAAAGATAGTCCATGCTCACAGATTGGAAGAACAAATATTGTTAAAATGTCTGTGCTGCCCGAAACAATTTGCACATTTAATATAGTCCCTATTGAAATGCCAACAGCATTTTTGACAGAACTATAACTAACAATTCTAAAAGTTGTATGGAACCACAAAAGACCCCAAATGGCCAAAAAGTAACCTTGGAAAAGAAAAGCAAAGCTGAAGGCATCACAATTCCAGACTTATATTCAACTTATATTACAAAACTCTAGTGGTCAAAACTGTGGTACTGGCACAAAAATAGACATGTAGGTCAATGGAGCAGATGGAAAACCCATAAATGAGCCCACAACCATGGTCAGTTAACCCTCGACAAAGCAGTAAAGAGTATCCAATGGGAAAAAGACGGTCTCGTTAACAAAAGTTGTTGGGGAAACGGGACAGCAACATGCAAAAGACAGAAAATGGACCACTTTCTTACACCAAACACAAAACTAAATTCAAAATGGATGAAAGACCTAAACATGAGACCCGAAACCATAAAAATCGTAGGGGGAGAACACAGGGCAATAACCTCTTTGACATCAGCCATACCAACTTCTTTCTAGGTATGTCTCTCAAGGTAAGGGAAACAAAAGCAAAAATAAACTACTGGGACTTCGTCAGTTTAAAAGCTTCTGCATAGCAAATCGATGAAACTAATCAATGAAACTAAAGGGCAACCTACAGAATGAAAGAAGATATTTGTAAATGACATTTCTGATCAGAGGTTATTATCCAAAATAAAGAACTTATAAAACTCAAGACCCCCAAAATGAATAATTAAAAGGGCAGAAGTCATGAATAGTAACTTTTCCAGTGAAGACATACAGGTGGCCAACAGACACTTAAAAAGATGCTCATCAGAGAAGTGCAAATCAAAACCACAATGAGATACCACCTCATACATGTCCAGATGGCTAAAATGAACAACACAGGAAACAACAGATGTTGGCCAGGATACAGAGAAAAGGGAACCCTCTTACACTGTTGATGAGAATGCAAACTCATTTAGTACTGAGGATGAACTTTTTTATTTTGCAGCAACTGTGAAAAATAGTGTGGAGGTTCCTCAAAATGTTAAAAATAGAACTACCTTCAGATCCAGCAATCACATCCCTAGGTATTTGTCTAAAGAATACAAAAATATTAATTCAAAGGGATATATGTACCCTATGGTTAGAGCAACATTATCTACAATAGCCAAATTATAGAAACAGCCCAGGTGTCCCTCAGCTGTTGAATAGATAAAGAAGTGATAGGTAGGTAGATATAGATATATAGATCTGTATCTATTTATAGATATATAAAATGGAATGTTAACCATAAAAAATGAAATCTTGCCATTTACAATGACATGGATGGAGCTTAGAGAGTATTATGCTAAGCAAATAAGTTACTCAGAGAAAGACAAATACCATATGATTTCACTCATATGTGGAATTTAAGAGCCAAAATAAACAAGCATAGAGAAAGAGAGAGAGGGAGGCAAACCAAGAAAAAGACTCTTAACTGTAGAGAACAAAATGATGGTTACCAGCAGGGAGATGGGTGGGGGAGTGGGTAAAGAGGTGATAGAAATTAAGGAGTGTACTTGCTGTGATGAGCTCTGCGTTCTGTGTGGAGGTGTTGAATCACTATATTGTACATCTGAAACTAGTATTACACCGTATGTTAAGTAATTGGAATTTAAAGTCTTTAACAAAAATCAGTATCATTTTTGAAAGGTGGTGTCACTGGGTATGGATTGATTCTTACCTGAGTTTTTTTTTTTTTCCTCCTATACTTTGTACATCTGTTGTTGTCTTCTATCCTCCACTGTCTGTGATATAAAATCCATTATTGAACCATTGTTAACATCTTGTAATGTCATTTTTCCCTATCCGTGCTTTCAGGGTTTGCTCTTTATAACTTTCAGAAGTTGACTATGAAATATGAGTGTGTTTTTCTGTGTGTTTATCCTACTTGAGATTTGTTTTACTTCTTGGATCTGTAAGTTAATTTTGCTGTTTTCATTTCCTTTTTTCCTTCATGCTAAATTAAGGAATATTACAGCCCTTATTTCTTTAAATATTTTCTTTCTTTCACTACTACTTCTGGGATTCCTGTGACATGTACATTTAATCATTTGATGTACTCCAGAAGTCTCTCAGCTTTTATTCATTTTTCTTCAATATATTTTTCTCTTTGTTCTTCAAATTTTATTCATTTCATTGATCTGTTTTCAAATTTACATATTTCTTTTTCTTTCTTCTTAAAACTGATGTTGATCCCATATTGAAATTTTACATTTCAGTTGTACTTTTCTGATCCAGGAATTCTTTTTCTTTTCTTTTTCAAATTTTTCTTTAAATTCCAATTAGTAAACGTACAGTGTAATACTAGTTTCAGGTGTAGAATTCAATGACTGATCACTTATATCAACACCAGTGCTCATCATAAGTGCCCTGGTTAATAACCATCTTTCATTTATCCCATTCCCCTCAAATTCAGAATTTGTATTTCATTCTTTTTTATAGTTTGTTTCTCTGATGAAATTCCCTATCTGTTCACCCATTGAACTTTATTTTCCTGTAAGTTTTGAATAACTTTATTTAATTCTTCAAACACCCTTATCTTAGCTTCTTTGAATTCTTTGCATGATATATCCAGAACTGGTACCTATTCAGTTTTATTAATTACTTTTTTATCAATTATTTTGTGACTAAGGGTCACAGTTTCCTGCTTTCATTTTTATTTTGTTCTTTGCTTACTAATTTTTAGTGGAAAAGTGGACATGATAAATAATATGCTTAAGAATTCAGAAACTCGGGCACCTGGGTGGCTCAGTGAGTTAAGCCACTGCCTTCGGCTCAGGTCATGATCTCAGGGTCCTGGGATTGAGTCCCATATCGGGCTCTCTGCTCAGCAGGGAGCCTGTTTCCCTCTCTCTCTCTCTGCCTGCCTCTCTGTCTACTGTGATCTCTCTCCATCAAATAAATAAATAAAAATCTTTAAAAAAAAAAAAGAATTCAGAAACTCCTTTTTTCTTTTGTTGTTATTGATGAGGAGGAGGGAGGAGGATTTTGTTCTCCTCATAAGTTAACTTGTCTGGACTCATTGTGAAATCTATTTCTCCTACAGTATTCAGCAGCTCATATTTCTATTAAGATTTTTTTTTCAGCTTCCTGCTGCTGTTACTGCCTCTTCCTCCTCCTTTCTTCCTCTTTTTTCTAGCCTTCAGGCATCTTATCTGATCCTGTAATTTAGTACTTAATCAAGGATTTTATGTGCAGAGTTTATACTCAGATTCTGGGGGACATGCAGCCTTTTAGTTTATTCATATCTTGACATAAATCTTCTTTTTCTTTTTTGTTCTCTTATTATTGTGCATTACACAATGGTAATTGGTAATTGGTAAACCAGCCCCCCACCCCCCCAAAAAAAACCCAAAAAACCAAAACCAAGAGGGCAACCACCATTTCATAGATACAACTTTTATCTTTAATTCGTTCCCACTATTCTCGTTATTTTCAATTTTTTTTATAATTTTTTAACCTACTTACCATCACAGTGAGATGTTCAGTACAACAAATTCCATAATAACCTTTTAACTTGAACTTTTTTGATGCATGTACCTGTGGTTTTTAAAATTTATTTATTTATTTTAAAAATATTCATATAAAGATAAGCTTCAAGGTAATCCCCTTTCCCCAATCAATGCTACCCCTATATGTAAACCAGTTTTAATCCCCCTTTATCTCAGGAAAGGTGAGTCCTTTAACAAAGATATCAAGATACATCTAGGAAGAATCAAAATAACCTTCCTCACCCACACTGAGCATTTATAACCACCTTCCCAGCTTTTTCTTCTGTCCGTGTTTCTGTGTATTTGTTTTAGTTCTGGTAGTATATAAATCTTATACTTGGGGTTCATTTTGGCTGGGTTCTTTTTTTTCTTGCCATTTACTTTTGTCGGCCTTTTTGTTTGTCTGTTTTTCTCTGTATACTTTATAAATCTTACCTTTGGGACCCATTCGGGCCGGGTCTTCTCTTTTCTTTTTTCTTTTTTTTTTTTTACATTGATTGGTTTCCAAATGTAAAACCAGTTCCTCTTTCTGAGGTAATACCTGTTTGCATATGATTTATTTTCCTTTTTATAAATTTTTAGATTTGATTGGCTAATATATTATTTTAATGTGGATTTTTGTGTAGTTTTTTTCTTTAATGAGGTCATAGTCTAGTTTTGATTTCAAGGTAATGCTGGTCTCAGAGAATGAGTTGTGATGTATTCCTACTCTCTGTTAAAAAAATTCTCAGATTAGTAATATTTCTTTCATATATGTTTGGTGAAATTATCAGTAAAGCAGTTTGGCCTTGAAGAGTCTTTGTAGGGAGGTTTTAAGTTACAAATGCAGCTTCTCTAGAATATATATATATATATGTATATATATGTATGCATATATATATGGCTTTTTTAGTTTTACTCTTCTTGAATCAATTTTGGTAATTTGTGTTTCTTAGGGAATATTTCCATTTTATCTAAACTGTTGAATTTATTAACATAAAGTTATTAATATTCCCTTATTCTTTTAATATTGGTACATTTTATACTTTTGCCTCATTTTTCTTTGTTTCTTTGTTTCTTTCTTTCTTTTGTTAACATATAATGTATTATTTGCTTCAGGGGCACAAGTCTGTGAATCATCAGTCTTACACAATTCACAGCACTCACCATAGCACATATCCTCCCTAATGTCCATAACCCAGTCGCCCTATCCCTCTCCCTCACTCCCCAGCAACTCTCAGTTTGCTTCCTGAGATTAAGAGTCTCTTAAGGTTTGTCTCCCTCCGGATCTTGTTTCTGTTATTAGTAGTTTTTGTCTTCTATTTCATTGGTCAATCTAGCTGGAATTTTTGCAATGTAATGTTACTGATTTTTTCAGTTGATTTTTGAGCTCATTAATTGTCTTCTGTTTTCTTATCTTATTTATTCCTACCCTGACCTTTATTTCTATGCATCCAATTACTTTGGGCTTAATTAGCAATTATTTTTAACTTTTTTCTTTTTTAAAAAGATTTTATTTATTTATTTGAGAGAGAGAGAGAGCAAGCAGAGGGAAAGGAGCAGAGTAGCTGGACCTGGCTGAGCACAGAGCCAGATTCAGGGCTTGATCCCAGGACCATGAGATCATGATCTGAGTCAAAAGTGGATGCTTAACAACTGAGCCACCCAGGCACCCCTGTTTCTAAATTCTTGAAATACAAACTTATGCTACTGATTTTATACCTTTTAAATTATAATTTTTTCCCTAAACTGCTTAGCTGCATCTGAAAAATTTTGACATGTCATTCTTCAACTTGTGATTTTGTTTCAATCCAGTAGTGTGTCACTGACTTTCAAATGTCTTTTTGCTATAATTTTTAATTTAATTGTGTTTAGCCCTAGGGTATAATGTTTGTGATGTGAATCCTTTAATTTTCCTGTCACTAGTCCACATGGTCCAATGTATGATTTATATCTCATTAAGTGATTGTGATTGGATGGAGTGTTCTGTAAATGCCAGTTAGGTCAAGTTAATTAGTATACTTGTTCAAGTCTTTTATATGTATAGTGATATTTTGTTTACTTAGTATGATACTTGCTGGGTCATATACTAAATACTTATCTAAATACATATACTAAAAACTTATCAAGAACTTGCCAGACTGTTTCCGAAGTGGCTATTTCATTTTGAATTCTTCTCTTAATGAATAAGAGGTAATACTGTTTTATATCTTTACCAGATTTTGATTTGTCAAGGTTTGTTCATTTGTTTTAATTTTAGACATCCTAACAGTTATATAGTAATACCTTATTGTGGTCTAAATTTTTATTTTTCTAATGCCTCAGGATTTTTTTTCTGTGTGATTTACTACCTGTATATTTATTTTTGGTAAAGTATATGTTCAGAACTTCTGGTTTTTTTTTCTTTTTTAGTAATTCTTTGTGGAGTTTTTTCCTTATTTTTACTGAGTTTCAAGAAGTTTTAATATATTCTATATATCTGTGTTAATTAGCTGCATGATTCACAACTATTTTCTTCCAATCTGTAACTTGTTTTTGCATTTTATCAAAATGTCCTTTACAAAAACAAGTTTAAGATTTTAATGGAGTCCTAATTACCAAGTTTTTTTTTTCTGTGTATTGCGTAGTGTCATATAAAAATGCTTATTACCAAACCTGAATTCTTACATATTTTTTACATGTTTTCTTCTAGAAATTTTAATATTTTGCATTTATATGACTTATTATGAGTTAATTTTTGAAGAAGCATGACCTGTATGAATAAGGATGTTCGACTGTTCCAGCAATAGTTGTTGAAAAGACCATACTGTTTTTATTACTTATCTTTTGCACCTTTATAAAAAATCCATTGATTGTATTCATCCAGGTTTACTTGTAGCTTTCTGTTTTCCACTAATCTGTATCTTTTCCCCAATACCATACTGTCATAATTTCTTTAGCTTTTTATACTAAGTTTTGAAATGGAGAGTGTGAGTCTTCTAACATTGTTCTTCAGGATTGTTTGGTTAGTCTAGTTACTTTGTCTTTCCATTTGAATTAGAATCAGTTTGGCAAAATCCATAAAAATGCTTGCTGTGATTTGGTTGTGATTCTGTTGAATTTGTTATTTGGAAAGAACTTATATAGAATAAGACATATATATTGAATCTTCCAATACATGTACATGGTATACTTCTTTATTTAGATCTTTGATAGCTTTCCTTAGTATTTTAGAGTTGTTTTTTTTTTAATCTTTTTTGTAATTTTTTTTAATTTTTATTTTTTATAAACATATTTATATCCCCAGGGGTACATGTCTGTGAATCGCCAGGTTTACACACTTCACAGCACTAACCATAGCACATACCCTCCCCAATGTCCATTACCCCACCCCCCTTTCCCGATCCCCTCCCCCCAGCAACCCTCAGTTTGTTTTGTGGGATTAAGAGTCACTTATGGTTTGTCTCCCTCCCAATCCCATCTTGTTTCTTTTCTTCTTTTTCTACCCCCCTAGTCCCCCATGTTGCATCTCCACTTCCTCATATCAGGGATATCATATGATAGTTGTCTTTCTTTGATTGACTTATTTCACTAAGCATGATACCCTCTAGTTCCATCCACGTCGTTGCGAATGGCAAG
>PISX010011383.1:0-65568 GCA_004024625.1 Mellivora capensis | reverse complement strand
TAGCTTTTGCCTTTTCCAGAGCGTCCCGTAGCTGGAATCACACAGCCTGTGCCTTTTCCCGGCGGCTTCTTTCCCTTGGTGATAGCAGGTTCCTCCGTGTCTTCCCATGGCTCGAAGCGCCCTCCTTCTTGGCGCCGAGTGATAGCTCGTTGTGTGGATGGACGACAGGGGGTTTATGCCTGCTGAAGGACGGCGGAGTTGCTCCCAGACCCCTGTCCTTCTAAGGGCAGGCATTACTCACACAGTGCCCCCTGCTGCCCCCAGGGCCTGGTCCCCCCTTGCCCAGGCCTGCTAGGGTCCATCCTCAGAACAAGAACATCCTCCCCTGGCCAGGCCTGGCATGGGGCGGGCATGCTCCAAGTTCTCCGCTGGTGTTAGATGGCCGAATGGGCCTTGCCCAAAGAATGCTAGTCCTGGAAACCAGGGGACAAATACAACTTTCTGGGCAGCCGAGCCTTGCCGCCTCCTCCAGGAAGCTCTCCTCCTCAGAGTTCTCTGGCCATTATGGGCTCTCCAGTGTTAAAGAGCCTGGCAAGACATTATCCCCCAAAAGTCATGTCCACCCCGAACCTCAGGATGTGACCTTACTTACAAACAGGGTCTCTGCCTATGTCGTTAGTGACGGATCTGGACACGAGGCCCCGAATCCAGTGACAAGTGTCCTTATAAGAAGAGGCCCAGATGCACAAAGGAGAAGCCACGTGAAGGCGGAGGCCGAGACGGAAGGGACGTGGCCGAAAGCCCAGGATAGTCTGGAGCCGCCAGAAGCTGGGAGAGGCAGCAAGGACCGGCCCCAGCTCCCCCGATCCTGGGGGAGTCCCCTGCACCTTCCCTGGGCCCATGTCCTGATGGCTGCCTGGTCCCCCATGGCCCCAGCTCCTGGGTGGAAGGAAGGGCTGCTCCCCGTGGGGCAGGGAGAGGTGCCCCTGCACCTCCCCACGCCCTCCCCCTGCCCCGACACCGGACACGGCTGGCCCACGCGCACATTGCCGCTTTCCACGCTATCCAGGTGTTGGTGTTGACTCATGCGAAGCCTGTTGCTTGGTTTCCCACCCAAGGGCAAATCAGAAGGAAAACGTTTTTTTTTATTTGTCCTCATTGATCAGCTTTCACATCAGTAAAAAAGATCGTTTTGCTCATGGGATGCCAGTGGAACGGTCCCGCTTCTAACACGTCCGAATTCAGTGACTCATTAAGGAAACCTCAACCATTTACATCTGAAAGTCAAATGGCCTTTGGAGATAGTCCCTCAGCAGAGAAGTCATTAATCAGGAGGAAAACGGAAGTGTGCCCTGCTCTAGCTCAGTGGCAAGGCGCGGGGGCCGATGGCCGCAGGGACGGTGGCCGCCCTCAGCTCCCTCAGGCTGTTCACCATGTCTCCAGCGGAGGAACACAAATGCGGGCTCGCGCGTGCCTGTCCATGGGGGCGGGCGGGGGACGGAGGTGAGAGACAAGCTCCTTGGCGTCCAGGCAGCAGAGGTGTGAGGCAGGGTCCCCTGCACCCACTAAGTGGGAGGGTCTGTGAGCTCCAGCCTGGGCTGCCCTTTGAGCACACATGCTCTGCAAAAAACTCCTGATTTCCTCAGGAGAAAAGCTTTTCACGTGCACTGCTCGGTTCACACGTGCTGTCGGCAAGCTCCAGGGACAAATGTCCCGGGCACGGGCCACATGGCGAGGGGGGTAGAGGGGCTCACTGCTGTAACCAAGGACTGCAAACCCGGAGGCAGGTGGGGGTGGGGGACCTTAAAACCCCAGAGATGGATTCTTTCGTTCTGGGGATGGAAGTCGAAACCGAGGAGTCGCCAGACTGTGCCCTGCAGACGCTCCGGGGAGGACCCTTGCTGCCTCGCCCCTGTTTCCGGCCATCTCTGGCTTGTACCTGCATCTCCCCTGACTTCTGCCTCTGTCGCTGCAGGGTCCCCTCCCTGCAAGTCTTCGTCCGGGGCTCTCCCTCTGTCAGGGGTACTGCCCACTGAGGCAGGGCCCACCCCGATCCAGGGAGACTCTGACTGACTGGCCTCATGGCATCTGCAAAGACCTGACGTGCTCCCGTTACAGGGGAGAGGATTCCGACGTACCTTTGGGGAGCACAACTGACTCCCTCCCCAGCTTCTGTGTACCAGAGCCTCTGGCTGCTCATTGGCTCCTCCCTGGGACTCAGAGCTGCTCCCCACACCTCTGCCAAGGGGTCACGTGGAACGTTGGGGGTGATGTGGGGACACTGGCCCATCTCCCAGTGGAAAAAAAGCCTCAGGGAGGGGCTTTGCCCACCACCCCCACCTGCCAGGCTGCTGAGCTCCCCAGGGAACTGCTCGGAGGGCGTCCCCAAGAGGAGGGAACACCCCTGCGATGCCCCCACTCCAAGTGCCAGACCAGTTTTGTTATCTGCTCTTCAAGAGCCAAGCCCTGGCTGGTGGCCGACAGTGACCAGGTGCTGGCTCCAGGCCTCAGCAGGGCACCGGGAAGGCTCCTCCAGGGGACTGGGCAGAGTCCCCAGAGGCTGGCAGATGATCCATGTGCACATTAGCTCTGTGAGCCTCTCAGAGGCTTCCTGGAGGCACACAGGAGCCGTAGTCTCTAACTCCATTAGGAACAGCAAGACCAAAGGCGGCCTGAATTTTGAGTCTGCTGCCCACTGCCCACCCCACCCCTTCTGCCCCGGGTTTGGAACCCTCCCCATCTCGGGTACTCAGGCTGCAGAGGGGGTCTTGTCCATTGAGAAGCGGCCCCCAATGTCACCAGGGTCACCCCACAGTGCTGGGCATGCTTGTCTGAGGCAGGATGCTGGGGCCTGGCTCTTGAAGGCGCTGCCCTGGGGTCTCAGGTTCTTCTCCGCCTGCGGGCGGGGTGGATGGGAGGGTTTGCTGGAAGCAATAACAAGATTTCCTCTGAGCCTCCAGCTCCACGCTGAGCCTTTCACATCCATTATCCCACGAGGGAGGTGCCTGGTACCACCTAGAGGTGAGGAGACGGCCTTGGAGGTGCTCAGCCTTGCCCACCATCCCAGCTGATAAGCTACAGACTTGACTTCTGACTGGGACGCTGAGGTCGGGTCCTGTACCAGGAACCGCCGCCCCTCTCCTTGGGGGCTTGGCCTCGGGGCACTCCCGGTGACTCCGTGAGTGGGGACAGAGGATACAGAGACAACCTGGCTCCGGCCAAGGCAGATGTGTCCACCCCAGAAGAGACGATCCCCGATGAAGATGAGCTCACACCGTGGGGGCACTTTAAGAACGAGAAGTAACAGCAGAACGTTCAGAAGAGATCATACGACCAGCCTCAAGCGATTAACAAGATGAAAGTGGAAATCACACCCAATGTAATAGCTTGAACAAAGACCCAGAACAAAAACAACCCAATAGAACCTTTAGGGTGAGAAGTAGGGTTATTGGCTTACTCAGGAGTTTAGACGTGGGGGAGTCAGATGAGGAAAGGAGCTGAGGGACAGGCCTGGGCAAGTCACCCAGACAACACCTCCCCGCCCCCTGAGAACCGGGTGAGGGGCAGAGGAGATGCAGAACGAAGAATTTTCATGCTGAAGATACAGGTGAAGCCCCAGCAGATGAGAGAGCATGAGCTGAGACCTAGGCCCAACCAGGACAGCGAGGGGCATCCGGAAATACATGCTAGGGGCCCCTGAGACCCCCCCCATGCTGAGTGCTCACATCTGTGACCATCAGGAGAGCTGCAGACGTAAAGCCCCCACCCAGCATGGCCCCTCCCCAGGGCCCCCTGACTGCTGCAGGTGGGCCAGCAGGATTTCTGCCTGGAGGAGTAGCCCTTGGTCCCAGAGGGGCTCCCAAGCAGGTCTGGGAACTACCCCCAGGGTCTGGCTGGTCAGGGCAGGCAGAAGGGGGCATCCAGGGTCAGCAGCCTGCTAGCCCGTGGCTTGGCCTCGACCCCTTCACGCCAGGCATTTGACGGCAGGGTGTGGGCCAGGATGCAGGAGGGGCTGCTCAGCTGTTCCTAGGAAGCGCCCAAAGCCATCAGTAAACTGCCCAGCCCAAGCTGCCGTCAAAGTGACACTGCGAGAACCGACTGGACAGCAAATGAAGGCATTAGCCAAGGACGAATTAGAAGCTCTGGACATGGCTGGAGGGGAGGGGCACGGCCACAAGGGTCCAGCCCCCACCTCCATGCCTTGTCTCCCAACGCCTTGCTCAATTCACAGCCATCGGCCCAGCCCCTGACACCATCCCCTTGTGAGATCCTCTTCCTGGGACCCCCGGTGTCCTCTGCTGCCTTCCTCCATCTGTCCTGGGCCCCAGGGGTGGAGAATGTCCCAGCCCTCCCCTTCCTCCCAACACCTCCCTCCCTCCCAGGACCCTCACCTGGGGACTAGGGGAGCAGAAGGCACAACAGCACGGCACACAGGACACCTCCCCTCCCCAAGGGCAACTGACCACCTACTAGCAGTCTGGGGGTGCCAGAGCCAGGGGCTGATGAGGGCACCGCTGGCCCCGGGCAGGGGCTGTCCCCTAGCTGCCCTTGCTCCTCTGCCCTCGGGCATCCGTTCTCTCCCCTGACAAGCCCCGCCCCTGGGGGACACCTGGGGGACACTGGGGGGCTGGCACGCTCAGCCCCCAGCCTTCGGGTCTTGGAGTTCCCAGAGGCCCCGGCATCCGACGGCCTCTGGCACCATCTGCTGGTCACTGCGGGAGCCGGGCCTGCGGGCAGCGGAGAAGCCAGGCCGCCCCCAGCCACAGGGCTCCCCACGGGGAGAGCAGGAACAGCGAGAGCTGGGTGGGGTAGGGGTCCCACCCACCGGCTACCTCCCGCCCCGCCCTGCCCAATGCACAACCCAGGGTGTCTGACCCTGCTCACAGCCTACGGCCCCGCCCACGGCCCCGCCCACAGCTTCCAGCCCCGCCCACAGCCTGGCAGCACTTGTGAGGCCTCGGCTGCCCGCTCAACTTCTTGGAGCTTCAGTGCCCACATCGGGTCACGATCACTGCTCTTCCTGTCCACTCTGCCCCAAGTTCCCAGGACAGCCCTGCCCTGATTCTGCCCCTAGGCCCAAGTCTGTCCCTCCCAGACCTCCAGGAGCCTGAGTGTGCCTCCCCAGGGTCCCCCACAGCCCTCAGGGAACAAGCCCTTCCATTGGGGGTCAGTGCCATGAGCATCAGGAGCCCTGGGTATGGGTGGCACGGACCCACCAGGAGAAGGGGGGACCTGCCCGAAGGTCTGCGTCCAGTAGTCCACAGCAAGGCTCCATCCCCTCCTGAAGGTGCTCCCCCTTTCTGCATGGGGGACAGCTAGGGCCTGTCACCGGGGGGCCAGCTGGACCCACCTGACGACAGGAGGAGGGCGGCTAATGTCAGACTGCCCAAGGCCCAAGGGCTCCTAGGCCCTCTACCCTTCCCAGGTTTCCTTTCTGCCACTGGGACCATTTTCTGGGGCCAGATCTGGGGACCCCCACCAGAGGCAGCCTCCTTTTTGTTCTCTCCTCCTCAGCCCTCCCAAACCTGCCCCCACCAGGCACCTGCTCTGCCTGCGACCCTTGAGAGTGGCCATAAGTGTCCCCTGAGGGGGGACAGGGCGAATGCAGTATCCCTGTGATTCTGTGCTCTCAGTGGACCACAGCACAGGGCTGCCAGCCCCAGGCCCAGACTCCTGGATCTCTGGGTCCCCATCCGCAGAATCCCTTGGAACAAAGCAGGCACTTGCCACTGGGGGGCGCAAGTGGTTCACAAACCCCATCGCAACTCGGGGCCCGGGGGGTGGGGGGGGGTGCACAATCCGGTCTGGGCTAAGATTTGAGGACTGGGGAGGGGATGTCCTTCCTGCCTCCTGGTTAGGATTTCCCACGTCATCCAGTCTGAGAATCTGGGGTTTCAGGCCCCGGAGGAGCTGGGGTGCCAACCTGCTCCAGTGGGGAGTGGGGGGGAACCACGTGGGGCGTGAGGCCCTCCTGCGGCCCCCAGCCCGGTCCACCCTCTGCTGGCTTTGCTGCCTGGGCGAGTGGCCAGCCTGGCCGCCCCACACCCTCCAGCAGCTGGCTGGCGACCCTCCCGGTGGCCAGTGGACTCTGCTCAGCCGGGCTGCCCACACCTGCCACAGCAGCTGGTTCAAAACCCCCAAATCCCCCGAACCGGCCGCTCGGCCCCATTTGGCCCGGCCAGGGAGTCCTTGGCCCTGACCGTCAGCCTGTCCCTCACCAAACTGCGGCCAGCTGGGCAGGTGGACAGCGCCCCAGCATCCCGGGGCGCCAGGGGCTCCTGGCAGGCACATTGTGCAGACACGCCTCGGGCCCCCGGGGTAGGTGGGCAGGCTCCCACTGCCGGAGGGGGCCTGGTGGGCGTCAGACTCACTCCTCAGTGGTGAGAGGTAGAGATGTTCAGGCACAGTCTGACCACCCACCTGCCTCGGCCCTGAAGGAGGGGAGCTGGGCGGCTGAATTTTGTGGTCGGGTGGCCACTGGGGAGGCTCTGCCCGTGGTCATGATGGGAAACCTCAAAACTCGGGCTGCAGGACCAAGACAGGAGTAAGTTTACGAGGCTGTGCGGTCCGTGCTCACCGTGCCAATGCTCGCTTAGTCTGCAAACTTTGCTGAGCACCTGTGGGATGCTGGTGTGGCCCGGGCCAAGGGGCCCCCAGTGGCCATGCCACCCAGGGGCAGCCTCCTCCTGGCCCCCTGACCCGCCTGGACACTGAAAACATCTGTGAGCATCCTCCACTTTGCCCAGGCACCCCCTCCCTGCAATGCCCGTCCCCGAGACCCGCCCCACCCCTACTCAGTCCCCGGACACGGGTCAGCCCATGTCACCCTTGGGAAGGGGCTTGGGGCAGCTGCTGGGTATTGATGCTTGCTGCCAGGGGAGGGTTTTCCAGCACCAGCCGTGGGGTTGGCCATGGTGTGTGAGCGGACATTCAGGCCCAGACATCATCAGGAGTAAACAGTCCCGAGGGGATAGCTTCCTGGGAGCAGCATGAACCTTGGGATGGGGGTCCCACAGCCCCAGGAACTGTGTCCATGCGGCCTTGCATCCGGGGGTGCTGGTGTCACATGCGGGGGCAGGCAGGGTTCAGCCCCGCGCTCTCCCCACCCAGGCCCACCCCCCTCTCCCTCCCCCTCCTTCCCGCTTCATCCCCTCTGCCCTCGTCCCCCAAGCATCTGCAGCCACTGTAACCGATCCCCCCGGTGGGGCGGCCTGGGCTCTGGGCTCCGGGCTCTCCTGGCCCTCTTGTCTCCGGCCCAGCTGTTGCTGGGGAGGCCGCGTCTGTCCTGGGGACCAGCAGCTGCCGAGCCGGAAGCCTCCACCTACCCCGAGCAGGTGTGCCCTCTGTGGCCCAGCGCTGTCTGCCAAGGGCCTGTCCCAGGGGTCCGGGGACCCCTCGCCCTCATCTGCTAGGCCTTGGGGGCCCTGTACTGAGATGGCATCAGGGGCCCCCGGGCCTTGGGCAGCAGGAGCCAGGGCCCCTTTGGCCGGCCTGTGGGCAGGGCCGGTGGAGCACGCACTAGTTAGTGACAGAACCGGGAGGGCCTCCGCCGCCCGCCACACCCGCCAGCCCTTTGAGGCCAGAGGTGCAAACCCAGATAGAGGGCTTTGTTCGGGGTCCCCAGGGCAGGGGGCAGGACACATGGAGTAAGTGGACAGCAGAAGACAGCCCGGGGAACCCACCTCCGTGCAGACTCGGCTGCTCGCCTCCCTGCAGACCTGGTACTGAGCGTCCTCCCTGGCCTGTCAGCACCATCCACTCCATTTTCCCCAGCCACAGCAGGAGAGGGTCCCTATATTGTCGGGCCACTTGTGAACATTGACCTAGGGGGCCTCCTCCCTTCTGGGGTGCCTCTGACGGGTGCTGCCCTATCGGAGAATGAACTTGTGTTGTTTTCAAGCCCCGCCCCCCAGTTTGTGAGCACTGCTCACACTGGCTCCAGGACCCTATCGCATGCCTCATCCATCCCTGGATGTGGCAGGAAACTGCTCAGTGGCTTCCTGGCCCTTAGGGCCCAGTGCTCCAGAGGCGCTTGGCAGGCCACCTCTGAACTCTCCGCTGGCCGCCCTGTGCCCCCGACGTTGGCATGTGGGGACTGTGGCCTCATCCCTGATGCCAGTGAGTACTGACCCAGCTCAGAGGGCCTCATGGTCCGTGAACAGCGTCACCAGGCAGGGCTGGTGCTTCTCTGAGAGTTCGAACCCACACTGTTAACAAGATGACTTGTCCTGGGAGCAGAGACTGTCCAGCTCGGGGACGCCTGCCATGGATGGATGGACGTACGGACGTCGGGGGCTCCAAAGTCCAAGACACGCCCACATTCCTCCACTCGTTTCGTTGCCCCAGAGCCCGCGCCTCCCTCCCAGCATCCCAGTTACCAGTAGGAAGGAGTTAACGCACACCCCGACCAAGCTCAAGGGTGGTGACCCCTGGGGACGGGGGCGTGGACGGTGGAACCTGGAGACGCCATGAGAGGGAGGCAGACAGGACGCACAGGCTCAGGATGGGGCTGGGGACCCAGAGAGAAGGCTCCGTGGGGACACGGGGTGGGCCGGGCAGCATGGGTCCTGGGGGGTTGAGCCCTGGTCACCTTCACTCACCGCACGGTGGGAGAGGCGGACACGGAACAGCCACGGCACCTGACATCCAGCTCCGCACCCCACACGGGGCCGCCGACAGGGCTGACCTTCAGGGGCGGAGTGGGAGCTCTCCACGGACGGCGTGCGGGGGGTGGCTGGGGCTTGAGGCGGATGCAGGCTCAGAGCAGGGCTTGTGGGCAAAGGGAAGACGCGTGGCTCCCCCTGGGCAGGCTCCGAGGAGCGCGTCTCTCAGGCTGCTAGTTCGCAGGAGCGTGGGGCTCGATCAGCGATATCTGTCCCGGGGCTGCACTGAGTGGGTCCGCGGGGGCCGCATTTGCCAAGCGGCTGAGACGGAGCGATCCGTCCCAAACAGCACCCAGACAGGGGCGGCTCTGGCTCAGAGCAGGGCTCCAGGCCACTCCTGGGAGCACTTTCTGGCAGGTCACACATACCGACTGTGGTGGCCCCCGGCAGCCCGGGCTCTGGGTCCCCGGGGTCTCTAGCTGACTCCTTGGGCTGCCCGGCACACAGAGGAGGGCCGGGCCTTCTGGCTGCCCTAGCCCGGTCCTCTCCTGAGCCCCTGGCATCTGCGACGTGGGCCACCGCGGGCAGCGGCCGATCCGTCACTGCCCTCCGGCCCAGGCCCCGCCGCGAGGCGTCTAGCCGGCTTCAAACAGGTGATTTATCTGGGCTTTGTCTCTCCCCAGCGTCTTCAAACAAACGCCTGAGGGTTGTAACTGGACGGAGCGGCTCTCTGCACGGTCTGGATTTCCCATCTCCGGGAACCCCTCGCTTCTGAGAGGGGCTGGGGGGGCCGGATGTTTATTTTATCACTTTCCCCCGCTCAGGAGTTTAACACTTCAGCAGCGGGTCTGAGGTAGCCCCGCACGGAGCCGTTTGTTTCTCCGGATTTCATTCCTTTCCAGACCCCCGTGTGTACGCGCGGGCTGGCGGCGGATCATGTTTTCCCTCGAAAGACGTGGTTTTCCTATTAAGAGCTTCATTTCGGCTAGATCGTTCTACCATGCCTCGTCTCGGACGCAGCTGCCCGGGGCCAGCGGCAGCTCCACGGGGGTGACCGGCACTCCCGGGCCTGCCCCTCGGGTGCCCCGGCCAGACGCAGGGGCTGGCGCTTTGGCCACAAAGCCCGGGCCTCATGTCACTGCTTCATCGTCTCACCTTGCAGAGGGCAGACCCCGGTCGTCTCGGCTCTGGGCCGGGAGGCCCCCCACGTTGGTCCTCTAGAGACCAAGCCCTCGGGCAGTCCCTACTGGGTGCGGCTGGCTTTGCTTCCCTTATCTCCAAACTGGGCATTCAGGGCGCTCCCCTCGCACCCGGGAGGCAAGGCTCTCTCTAAGAGGCAATGTCTGTGAGCAAGCTGGGGGCTTTCCTGGCTCCACAAACGGTCCCTGTGGCAGTACGGATGTGGGCTCTGCTCTCCACACTGGAGTCCCATGGGTCGTCCCAGGCCCCAGGTGGGGAGACTGAGGCCCAGGGAGGCCGAGCTCCTCTACTGCGGGGCCCGGCATGCATGTGCAGCGGGTGGGGGCCTCCATCAAGGGGGAGGGGTTCACAGGTGACTTCAGGACCTAGGGAGCTTGGAGCCACCTGCATGGCCAGGTCTGCCCCTCCTGGGTTGGGGCCACCCTGCTGGGACAGGGGTGGGAGGCCCATCCCTCCTGCCCGGGTCTTATGACTTCTTGGCTCATCTCCACCAAAACTGGGTCATAAAGTTCAGAGCAGTGGAGCCCTGGGCTCCTTAATTTAAATGACACTGCTGTGGCCACGCTCCCTGGCCCCACCCAGCCCCCACCACGGACAGAACCAGCCCCAGGCCTGGCCTCCCGTCCCACCTGGATCCTGGCAGAGCCGCTGCGGCCTGTCTCTGGCACCCCGGACAGCTCCAGGCCCCACGCCACATGGATGCAGTGTTGTGGCCCTTGGGAGGAGTCCTTGGGGACTACGACCCCCCCGGGACTCAGCGCTGCTGGTGGGGTGCTTCCTGACCCTGTGACCCCCATATCCAGGAAAGAATGCAGAGACCCCAGTGCAAAATGAAATGTTCACAAATGACTGGGGACCTGAGTCCCCCTGTCAACAGGCACTGGGCTCCGTGTCAGAGGAAGGCACGTGTCCCCAGGCCCAGGGATCTCTGCCCATTGGGGCTTGGGACCTGTGTCAGTCCGCAGCCTGCCTCCCCACACCCGGCCAGCCAGGGAGGGGCTCCAGCCTGCGGCCCTCCCCTCGGCCCCTCACACGTGTGAGCGCAGCTGTGGGCCTGGGCAGGAGGAAATCCTCCGCTTTGCAAAGGCCCCAGGGGATGTAGAACTGCCTGGAACAGCTGGGAAGGGGCTGGCTAATGGGGGGGCAGTCCTGGGCCGGTCTCCCACTCAGGCCGGGCCATGCCGGGGGCACTGTTACTACAGTGGGAGGCAAGGCAGGGGCTGCTCCCCAGAGACCCCCGCCAGGGAACCCCTGATATCCGGGATCACCCTCCATCAGAGCTGCCCCCATCACTGCCCTCACAGAGCTCCCCCGGTGATGAGCAGGGCCCTGGCCGCCTTCTACCTCTGAGCTGGAGCAATCCCCCTGAGGGGGTACAACAGCCCCCAAAGTAGGACCCAGGCCCATAGTCTCCCCTTGCCAGGAATGACCCTAGGAATCTGGGTTCACCCAGGGGCTGAGGGAAGAAGGGTGGGGCAGGAGGGGGCACTGTGGGGCCCTGCGCCCAGGGAGGGCTGTGGCCCCTTCTCCCGGTTGCCCCTGGAGCTGTCTTGGAGGGCCATGGGGCTGTGGGCGGGTGTGACCAGGAGACACCGGACAGCAGTGGCCCTGGGTGTCAGACATGGGGGTTAGTGACCATGTGCAGCCTGAAGGATAACCAAGCTCCTGCTCAGAGCCCCCTCCCAGCAGGCCCAGAGCAAAGCAGGACGTCCACAGAGCCCCCGAAGCCACAGCGTCTGCCCGCTCAGGATAAGCTGTCTCTAGATCCCCAAGGAGGAGGGGGCTGCCTGGTGGCCCTACAGTGGGTGGGGGCATCTGTGATGCCTGCTAGGCCAGATCTGTTGGTGAGGCTTCTCCAGGCTGCACATGGACATGGCCACAGGCAGCCGAAGCTTGGTTCTCCTGGAGGATGGAAGGGGCTGGGGCTCACCCACCACAGACCCCAAGTTCGTCCCCAGTGCTCCTCCCGCTCCTAAGGTCTGCTCAACATCTGAAGGCTTCCGAGGCAAATAACAGAAACCTCTATCTCCCTGACTTCAGTTGGACCATGAAGTTGGGTGTGGCTTCAGGCATGGCTGGATCCAGGCCCTCAGCTTTCCTGCCTGTTCCACAACTCAGCTCAGCTCAGCTCAACTTCTCTGTGCTTTAACTCTCCCAGGGAAGAGGGCCTCCTCCGTACACTGAGCGGGGACGAGTTCCTGTCTCTCGTTTGTGTCATGTTGGCTCTGTGGTCACATGCTTTACCCCACAGTTGGGAAGAGGACCGTGTGTTAAACCCCCTTGCCCACCCACTGAGCCCAGATGGCCAGGAGCCTGTGTCCCCTCTGAGGACCTGAGGGGTCTAAGCCTCCAAGAACCTCAGTGCTGAAAGGCTCTTTGCCTAAAGGAGCTGCCTTGTCTTTCCGAGAGACCACTGTGGGATGGTCAGCAGGATCCCGGACAAGCTCTGTACATCCCCCCTCCCCTACATGCCTGTAGCAACACCACTCTGAGCCCCTGAACCCTGTGTCCCGGGCCAGATGCACCCAGGCCTCCCAGTGCAGACATAAGCCAGGCCCCGTCAGCTTGGTCCCTGTCCCCAGAGGAGTACCAGAGGGCCCTTTCCTCAGGACGCGTCCTGGGAGCAGCAGGATGATGCCTGGGCCGGTTCTCACATCCACAGCCCACGTCTTGGCTGTGAGGAGCCTGAGGCCTGCGGAGCAGAGGCAAGCCAGGGACGGATGGCAGCCTGAGACACCCCAGAAAGGGGCCCTCGGCGTGGAGCTCTCCTCCTGGATACACCCCACCCTCTCGTCCATGGGGCGCTGGCACAGGAGCCACACGGGGCTGGGGGCACAGGGCCTGGGACGGGTGGGGCCTGCCTGTCTGGCTCCACGCTCCCCGGCCTGGGCAGCCCCCCTCCTGCCCGCACAACGGGGCCCTGAGCCCGGGGTGGGCCGGGAGGCACTGCCCACTGGCCGCCCGCTCACAAGGGCCCCATTGTGTGGCCACGGCTGTGGGCAGCAGGTGGCTGCCTGGTCCTGCACGGGGAGGCCCTGCCGCCAGCCGCGCGAGCGGAGGAGAGCACGGCGGGTACTGGTGGGGCGGGGGCACGGGTGGGCCGGACTGGGCCAGGGCACAGAGCAGCATGAAGGCGCTATTCTCCTGGCCCCAGCCCCACCCGCTTGGCCTGGACACCCCGCTGCGAGCCCTGGGCCAGAGCCCAGACACACCCGGCACTTGGATGCTGACACTGTGGCCTGGGCAGTGGCTGGGGCTGCGGACGGTGGGCCAGCTCTGCACAGAGCAGTCCTGACGGCTTCCCGGAGGCGGCAAGAGGCAGAAGGGGCAAGAAATGGACCCAGCACGAGAGGGAGGGCCCCAGGAGCCAAGCGAGGCTGAGGGTAGGCCCTGGGCAGGAATGGGCCTCAGGTTCACACCACCATTTGGCCTTGGATGACGGTATCCCTGCTCTGTGCCTCAGTCTCTCTATCCGTAGAAGGAAGAGAGGACCAAAACTGCCCCAGACTGGCTCAGGCCATGGCACAAGCTGACCCATGGGCAGGCTGGTCTGGGTCAGTGCCATGGCAGGACTGGTCAGCCCTTCCTCTCAGAGCACAACCAGAAAGACCTCCCACGCCCTCAGGCCCCCCAACCACTCCGCCCTTGCCGAGATGCCCCTTCCTCAGGGGGTGGAGAGGGAGGCACAGGAGGGCCTTGAGCAGCCCCTCCATGGGGCTCTACTCCCTCTACTCCCAGCCCTGCTCCCACTCCTGGGCCTCTCATACCGGGCAGTGAGCCGGCGCCCGGCTGCCTGGGGCTGGACTCTGGGCTGGCCGTTCCCTCAAAGGCGTGCGGCTGGGGCCCGGCTCCCCACCCAGCCCCCTGTGCCCTCGCGCTGGCAGGGAGCACATGTGGGGGCGACAGCCTCCCTCCCCACAGTGGCATTAGGTAAGGATGGCTGGAGCCAGGCTGACGGTCAGGCAGGCCTCTGGCAACTTGTGGTCAGGCCAGTTCCGCCAGGGCTCCCTGACTGGGGGTCCGGGGTCAGGCTGCCCTCCAGGCCCACCCTGTGCCCAGACCAGCCAGCAGGAGACCTGCCCTTCCGTGCCCCTTAGGCCTTCCGGCTGTTGTGGGTCCTACTGTTGCCCCAAACAAGGGATTCCGGGTGATCGCTGTTTACTGTCTGGGACACGACAGAGGGGAGAGGTTGGGACAGGCAGCTCTAACTGCAGGATCCGAGCCAAAATAAAACATGGCCACAGGCCTGGGCTCCCCTGGGGCTGCCAGGGCAGGGATGGGAAGTCACAGCTGCAGCCCAGCCCCGGCCGTGGACACAAGGCCAGCTGCCCGTGGCACTCTGCACGGTGGCCTTGGGAAGCTGGGATGTGTATGACCCCATTTCTCGGACAAGGGCTCGAGGACCAGCCCTGCCTGTGGCTCAGAGCAGGACTGAAGGGCCAGTGTGGGATGGCCATCCCCAGCTGAGTCCCTCTCGGGACTCGTGGGCTGACCAGCCCTGCTCCCCTCAACTGCCCAAGCAGGGCTGGCTCTGTGTGCAGAGCACACCTCACCTGCCTGCCCGGAAAAGCACCAAACCCCTCCGGGTGCCTGTCCCTCCCCGATATCTCAGCCGGGCCCCCTGCAGCCCCACCAGCCCCTGGGCCTGGGCCTGGCTGAGGGGACCCTCGGGGGCTGGCACCCCAGAGGGGCTCCGTGCACAGCACCAGCCTGTGGGGCCAACTGGCACACTCAGGGAAGGCAGGGTGTCAGAGAGAGAGGTTCCAGGCAGCGGAGAGAGCTCGGCTGGGCATGGGATGGCGTGGACGCTGGGGGCCGTGGGAAGGGCACGTGTGTTCACAAGCCAGCTGAGGGCTGCCCACCCAAGGGCCTGGCCTGTGATCCAGCGTCATACAGCCCTGGCCGAGACCCCGTAGGCCTCACCTCCTGCCAGGCATCCTCCCTCCCACCTTGGCCCTGCTCACTGAGCCCTGCCTGCCCCATGTGCACCGGCTCAGGGCTGCCTCCTTCAGGAAGCCCACCTGAGACCATCCTCTCCTCCCTGTAGCAGCTCAGGGCAGGTGGTGAGAGTCCAAGGAAGGGAACGGGAGCCTGGAGCCATGGCATCCCTCTGTCCCCACCGTGGCGGCCCAGACTCTAGGACAGGGCGTGTGCTGCATGCTCCCCATCACGCGTGTCCCTGCCCCGGGGGCGCTTGGGCCAGGGTGTGCACATTGTCTCTGGTGCCTGCAGACAGAGCCCCCACGGGATGAGCATCATCCCCAGGAGACCCTGCTGGGCTCCAGCCTCCGAGGGGCAACCAGAAGCCCCCCCTCCATGCTTAGGCCTCCAGCCCTGCTCCCGGCCCCACCTTTCCCGGCGCCAGCAGGATGCCTGGGGGTGTGCGAGGAGGGCAAGGAGGGGGCCGGGCAGGGGTGGGGTGGGCTCCTCACCCATGGTCGCCTGAATGGGGCACAAATCAATTCCCTGCCAGTTTCTTTCCAGGCCAATCTGGACACAGATCAGACAGGGAGTTCCACGCCAGAGTAGAACCAGACTCACCAGGCTTAATGCTGAGAGCAGCAGCTCCCCCCGCCACCGACCTCCCCCCTGCAGCCCGCAGCACAGCTAGAGCCCAATTACCCACACTCCCGTCATGCCCTGCGCTCTGTGATCGGACCGGGGGGACAGCCGAGGCCCAAGAGTGCCTCACCCTGCCTAGACCGTGGCTTGGTGGCCGGGGGCCTGCTGCCTTGTCCTCAGGACAAGCAGGAGCAGGGCCCCCGGGCAGGAACCTTGCTGCCCCTCGCTGCCCCTGCTGTCCCCCACTGCCTCCGCTGTCCCTTGCTGTCCCGGGGGCTGGCTCTGGGGACCACGGAGGATGCCGTGCCTGCTTCAGCTCTGGGTGCCTGGCGTGTGTCTGTCCAGACACCGTGAACCCCTAGACATGCAGGTCCCTGCTGCAGAGTGACCGCAGGTCTCAAACTTTGTTGGGTGAAGGGTAGACGTGGGGTTTGGCTTTTGAGTGAGAGGGTTAGGCAGACGTGGTTGGGGTCACTTGTCATGTTGGGGTGCACGTGCAGGGCGGTGGGCTGGTGTCCAACCGTGGCAATAGGGCTCAGGTGTTAGGGGTTCACTGGACAGATAAAGGGGGGCACTTGAGGCCTCGGGAAGGGACAGGCCGCCTGGGGAGGCTGTGGCAAGGACCCCCAGACTTGGCTCAGTGGAATCCTGGGGCAAGAGCCACCTTTCTCTCACCTGGGAGAAGGCTCCCCACCATGAAGAAGGAGCTCTGCTTTTGCTTTGCTTCCCCAAAACACCCACCCTGTCTCCCTACCTCCAGCCCCTCCGACCATGGCGACATGAAGCCTGTCCCTGCCACAGGACCTTTGCACTTGCGCTCCCTGGAATTCCTCCCCCCCAGGTCTTTGCACATGAGCTCTGTCTTATCCGTCAAATCTAGTCAAAAAGGCCACCTCCTCGGCCTGAGTCCGTCCAGGCTTGACAAACTGCCATTCGTAAACAACAGACATTTGCTCACTTCTGGGGCCTGCAAGTCCAGGTGCTGGCAGATTCAGCATCTGGTGTGGCCCTCCTTGCTGACCTCGTGCTATGTCCTCTTCATGGGTGGCAGCTCTTGTAGAAGGACACTGATCCTGTTCATGAGCCTCATGACCCCATCACCACCCTGAGTCCCCACCTCCGAACACCATGACCTTGGGAGTTAGGGTGTAACATGGGTTTCGGGGGAGTGTGAACACTCCATCTGTAGCGTCCTCTGAGGGGCCTCCTTGACCACTGCGCACGCCCACACCGTGTCGTCTTGCCCCTCGGGGACCTCGTGCCCAACCCACAGCCCAGTCCAGCACCAGACTCTCGGAGGCATTCAGCTGGTGCTGCCTAGCAAATCGGCAGACCAGCAACCATGAGCGTCCCCGGCTGAAGCTGGAAGTAGAGACTGGTCTGATGGTTTGGTTACATGATCCGCCAACATCTGGTGCACGATTCTTCTCACCGAATTAACCAGCTGTTCTGAAGTCGTGCATAACCAGGACGATCAAATTCATTCTTGTGGGGTGACTCGAGTTGATGGAACAGAGCAGTGAGCTCAGCGACAGCCCTTGGGGGCAGGGGAACTTGGCGTGCTAGGCACCAGCAAGGGGAAGGCATGGATCCGCACCATGGTGCGGACACTGTCCCCGCCGAGAACACATGGGCGGCTAGATCCCTACCTCACACCACACAAAGACAGGTTCCAAGCGAGGGCCTCTAAGAGACAGGAAAGCAGCTAAATGCTCCAAGAAAGTGAGAGATACCACAGTGGTAAAGTTGTGCTGAGAGTCTCGTGTAAGCCTGAGCCCATGGCCAGAAATCACTGACATAGCTCATTCGTCAGGGTGGGCACCCGAAGGCACCGCAGCCAACCTGCCCTGGCCAAGGCTGGTAACTAGAGGCAGATGGCGGAGGAAAGGAGGGACAGGGTCTCCGCCGAGACCCTGCGGGGAGAGGTGGTCCTGGTGGGTCAGCTGTCGGTCCACACACGAACAGGGGAGTTTACTAACTGTCATGTTTTCTGGGAGTGCAGGGCTCCGGAGAGCTCAGCAGACAGAGGTCCAGGTTCCTGGGGCTCTGGACCCCGGACATGAGTGCTCTTGGTGAAGTGTGCGGCACATTCACTCTGCTTGCGGAGCACGCGTGGGTCCCCAGGAGCCGGCAGCGTGTGTCGGGGAGCACCTGGCCTCATGTCCACGCCAGCTCACAGCCCTGGGGTGGGGGACCCTGGTGGTCGGGTTCTAGCACCGGGTGACACGGGGTGATCGGGAGGGAGAAAAATCGGAACTGTGGGTGGGACGATGATAGCCACCCAGTGGAGAGCAGGGAACATGGAATATGTATGAGGATGGGCACTCTGGCCAAGGTAACAGGATCCCGTCTGATTTACAGGTAGGCACACGCAATGGCCAGGACCGCAGAGAGGAAGCCAGGAGCTCGCCCCCAGGCCAGACTGGGCACACACCCGTCCCGGGACTTACAGAGACAGAGGGCGAGGAAGAGAAGGAGGGAGGGAGGGAGGGAGACACACAGGCAGACAGACAGGGAGGGCCAGGGCACAGAGCAGGGCACGACCAGGCGGGGTCCACTGGCAAGGGCTCGGCTGTCCATGGCCGCGCAATGTCTTGCTACGCCAGTCCGTGATTTCAGGGAGGTTCTCGGCCTCTCTGAGTCTCGATTTCCTTGTATTCGTTTGGGAATAAACTGTCCCCCTGGAGTAGGGGCTCTGAGGAGTGAAAGGGATTTTACTTGTCAAGCCAGCGCAGGCCGCCTGGATGCCTACCAGGGCCCGAGGGGATACGCATCCCGTGGCCCGTCCAGCAGGACTATGGCTCAGCCCCGAGGAGGGCAGAGCGTCTGCTCCGGCATGATGAGCCTCACGGCTGTGACGCCGAGGCCAGCTGTTCAGCGCACAGACACAGACACAGAAAACAGAACGGGGCGTCCCCGCCTGGGCACGGGAACGGAGGGAGTTTGTAATGGGGGCAGAGCCTCTGTCGGAGAGATGGACACATTCTGGAGAGATGCAGCCAGAGCTATGCCCCCTGCCTGGTGGACAGGTCACCACTCCTCCGCCGAGGGGCTGGGGGGCCGGGGGGCCCAGAAGAGGAGGCCTGAGAGGATGAAGCAGTCAGTGATGGGGGCCCATGGAGGAGGTGGGGGCTGGGATCTGCCAGGGCAGGAGGGCTGCCAGAGCTCAGGGTGGGATCCCCCCAGCATAGGGTGACCGCTGGCCGGCACCCCAGGCCCCGGAGCCCCGAGTCTGGAGCCGCACACTCTGCCCTCAGCCCAGGTGTCGGGGGGGGACACGCTCCAGGTTGGCACGGCGGCTGGCTGACGTCATCCCGCTCACGACGGTGCCATGGCTGGCGGTGCCCCAGCTGAAAGCCCACTCCCCCGATCGCACGGTGGGGTGTGGCGGGGCCAGCCTGGCTGTGATCTCAGCAGGAAGTTCCCCGGCTCCAGCCCCAGGGTACCTGAGACCCTCTGGGGTCCAGAGCAGCCATGGGGTTGCGAACGTCCATGGCCCTGGTCTGCACCCGGTGAGGTCCCACCGCAGGGCTCCGTGGATCAGGCCACGGCTCCTCTCACGGGGTCCCCCTTCCTGAGGACCCAAGGGTAGAGCCTTCTTTCTGCGCTAACAGACGCAGCTCTGTTCGAGTCGAGGTCTGGCCTTGCTGCCGGTTGTGTGGCTTTGCCAGATGGCCGCATGTCTCCAGCCCTGCCCAAGGCCGACCTGTCCCAGCTGGGCCCGCCCCCCCGGTCCCCCACAGCACAGGGAAGAGCCCTCCTCTTGACCTCTTGAAGAGACCTTCAGACTCTCTGTGATGTGGGCAAAGAAAGTCGTGGGGGGTGGGCTGCCCCTCACTCGGGGACCCAGTTCTGTGGAGGCAGAGCCCCATTTGGGCCCAAAGCCCCCAGAACACAGTGGTGGCGCCCAGCCAGCACAGACGCGGGGTATCCCTCCAACAGCGTGGGACAGTCCCGGGGAGTCCATTCAGGAGGGCTGGAGCTGAAGACCCCAGACTCACCAGTAGCCTGGCTTGAACCCCAGCCCCACCGCCTTCTGTCCGGGCACCGGGCACGTTGCTCAGGCCCCCTGCCTCAGTTTCCCCATCAGAGAGGCCATACAAGCCATTGCCTCTGCAGGCCGCCATGAGAAAAGCTGGATGTGGGGCCCTTCTGGGGAGCTTGGGGCTCTAGGCTGTCCTGAGGGTCCCACCAGCTCAGGGACCCAGCACGGCCCCAGCTGTGGGCGGGACGGGCAAGTGGCAGTGAAGGTTGTGGTCACGGCTCGGTGCACACAGCGGCCTCCGTGGGCCCTTTGTGAATGAACAAGTGAAGAGATGCGTGGGAGTGATTGATTGGGTGCTGCCCGCGTGGGGCTCCAGGTGCCACGTGCCCACTCCCAGGGAGGGCAGCCATTCTCCAGAGAGTTCCCTGCCCGCCAGCCCATGCTCCCGTTGGAGCCCTGGTCGGGGCAGGAGGGTAGGGGAACGCTGACCAAAGCTGCTGGGGGCGCGACCTTCCACCTCACGGGATAGTGGGTGCTCTCGCCGGGTCCTGGCGGACAGAGCTGCGGGAGGCGCACCTTCCCCGCAGCCCCCCGTCCTTCCTTCCCTCTGTCCCTGTGCGTCTGCAGGACGGCTCAGCTGGGCTCAGGGAGGCTTCCCGGGAAGATGACCCCAAGAGAGCACAGGCCAGAGCAAGGGCAGAGAACTGCAATGGGGCGGACCTGTTACCCGCGGGGCCTGCTGTGGGGTGATTTGTGTCCCCCCAAATTCCATGTTGAAGCCATAGCCTCCAGGACCTCAGAATGTTGACTGCATTTGGAAATGGGTCTTGAAGGAGGCGATCTAGATAAACTGAGGTCCGTAGTGTCCCAACTGGGGGGGCCCAATCCCATCCAACTGGTGTCCTCACGAGACGAGAGCTCAGGACACACACACACACACACACACACACGAAGACGGCCAGGAGGAGATGGCCGTCTGCACACCCCTGAGAGGGGCCACGCCGGGACCTCGGCCTTGCGGCCTCCAGCCCTGGGGCACAACTCCTCTCCGCTGTGCTCACTGCCCTGGCTGTGTGGGACTTTGGGACGGTGGCCTGAGCCGGCTGGTACAGCGGTGTAAAACACTGCCCCTGATCTTAGCGCTTCGGGCCACGGCAACGTTTGCTGTTCACGAGGCTTTTGAGACCCTCGGATCTGGGAGCAGCTTGGCCTGGAGGTTCTCTGGCTCTGACAGAGCCGCAGTCGAGTTCCAGAGATCCTGGAGGCCTGACCTGGAAGCTGAGGGCTCCTGGGCAGATCACAGCACCCTCCCTGGATCCTGCTGCCCAAGGAGTGGGAAATAATTGAGTGCGAGAATCCGGCTGCCTGGGGCTCCCGGAACCCCCAAATCAGCCCTCACCGACCTTATGTGCTAAAGCTCCCACCACGAATGGCCACGGCTGGTCAGGATCTCTGCTGCTTTTTCCTTTACTGCGGAAGAAAGCAGGCCGTGTTTCTTCCAGTGGCTTCTGCTGTCACCCTGGATGAGTCTACACGCAGATGTTGACTGAGCCCTGCTCCCCGGGAGAGTCACGAGGGCCGAGCTTTGGTCCTGGCTGACCTGGGCTCAGATTTGACTTCTCCCCTGACTGGACATGTACCTCCTCCCGCAGACCACAGCCCCAGGGCTACTGTGGGGTCACAAGTGCTGGGGACCAGGACGGCAGCCCCAGAACGAGGGCTGAGCTCGTGGCAGGCAATCCCCGGCGTGCGCCCACCACTCCGCGCCCCTCGGCCCAGGTCCTGACGTGTCCACCTCAGTCCCCGGCAGGTGGCTGTTGTCTGAGACTCGTCCCCCCACCCCCACCTGGGCAGCTCCTCTTCCAGGAAGAGGAAGAACCTCTTCCAGCCCCCGGCCGTGCAGGTGGGAAGGACACGTGAGACCGTGGGGCCGAGGGGCTTGCTGAGGTCACCTGGCTGGTGGGGTAGGGGAGGGGGTGCGGTGCCCAGGGCTGAGCCCCCACACCTCACAGCAGAAACCACCTGCGTGGGGCCCCTGCCAGGCCTGAACCAGGACCTTCCCAGACCCCCTGGCTTCCATCCCTCTCGATCACAGGCTGCAACCGGCCATTCCCCGGGAAACTGCGCATGGCTGTGTCCAAGTGTCACAAGCCCCCAGGGCCGTGGATGCACACACTGCCACAGGGAGGGCGAGGGCAGACCCCTCCCTCAGCTGCCCCCCTGCCCTGGCGCGGCTCTGCTTTCCGGCCCCCTCCTCCTTTCTGCGCCCACAGGATTCCCAGCTTTCCCCGCAGACGGTGGGGGCTTCCTTTGGAAGTTGCTGGATCAGAGCCCCAGGCTGGTACAGGAGCGGGGGGAGCCCTCTAATTACAAGTGTGCAGAGCTCACAGGACCATCAGGCATGGGGCAGCCCCATGGGAGGCGCACTGGAATGAATTAGGGCAGCGGGGCACTTCTCCAGGGGTCCACCTTCCCTGCACCCCGCACCCAGCCCCAGCCCCGGGACTGAGAGCCCTTCCTGCCAGAGTGTCTCCCCCCAGCCCAGCCTTGAGGTTCACAGGGATGAGGCCAGCCCCACAGACCGCCTTCCTAGCCCCCTCTCCGCTCCAAGACCCCGCGAAAAGCAGCCACTGGGTGGGAGAACAGAGCATGAGCCCCCGGGTGGGAGCTGCAGAGGGGGCCCCCCAGACCGCTGACAAGGCAGGAGCTCCCAGAGCTCATTGGCAGGGGCGTGGGGAGCTGGGGGTGGGGCGGCAGCCTGTGAGGAGGAAGCCTGGCGGTTTATGTGCCTTTTCCCAGGGACCTTCCAGGAGGTCGCAGGAGCAGAGTGGAAGGGCTGAGGGGGAACTGGCTGTGTCCCCTCAGGGTCCCCTGAGCAGGGCAGAGAGCACGGCCCCACCCCCAGAGCTTCTCAGTTAGCGGGGAACACAGATGCCTCCCTAAATGCAGACATCCTCCTACAGGAAGGGTGGGGTGCGGTGAAGGACGCAGCTTCACTCCCGCAGCCGCCTCCTGGGGGCGAGGCCCGAGACCCAGGCCTGCACAGCAGCGTAGGCTAAGATCCGCCCTGGGACCCGCTGCGCACACCCAGGCCCGGCTTCTTCCGACTCCTGGGCCTGCCTGAAGGGGTTAATGACGGGTGGGCAGGTCAACACTGGCCCCTTCTGACCCTTCTGGGCTCTTCCCCTCCCACTCAGTCCCCACTCATCCAGCTCTAAACAGAGCCCCGTTGTCCACCGCAGCCCACGCCAGGGGGTGGGAGATGCCGGGCCACTGCCCCGAGCTCACGTGGGCTTGGCGGGAACTTGGGTGAGGCCGCTGACCCTCTCACTCACTCGCGGGGCTGGTGGTAGCCTTGGGGGTCTCCAGGACAGGGCTCTGATCCAGCTCTGCCCCTGCCGCTTCACCAGCCTCTGCCCACGGCAGCAACACAGGCTCCTTCCACCTCTTCCTATCTCTGTGACATCAAGGTTTACCCCGTGCACTTCCCAGGGAAGCTGGGAGTGTGAGGGAGGTGATGTGGCCACTTAGGTCCCTCCCTCGCCAAGCGTCCCCGTCCTCCCCGCGGGCCTCCGCGAAGCAGGGCCCCATCCAAAGCCAAGGCCACCAGCTCCTGGCAGCTCCCTCTGGCCCGCCTTTCCCCCATAACCTGCTGGTCGCTCGCAACACCCCGAGGCTCACCTCCATAGCTGGAAGCCTCAGATCATCCCCACTGGCCTCGGGAGCCTAGGGGAGATGATGGGAAGCTGGCGCCAGAGGCCGTCAGTCGCTGTATCCTGGGCGGCAGCCACTCAGGGCCAGGCCCCTCTAGGTCTCTGTGTAGACACTCGGGGCACGAACCCCTGGCATGAAGCTGGCCTCATATTGGACCTAGTGCCCCCTCACTGGGTTCCCAGGGCCCTGGCCATCCGACCTCCCTGGCCAGCGGCTGCCCCTCCTCCGGCAAGCCCACGTCCCAGGCCCCAGGTGCCCACCCAGGCTGGCACTGCCTCCTCACATGGTCTGGACCAGCGGATGTGGGGGGCACATGGGAGTCTCTGGCCTGGAAGACCTGCCTTCCACAGTTACCTCCTCACCTGTCCACTCCTGCCCAAACCACCCTTTGTCCAGCGGTCCTTGCCCTCTCCCTGGTCTGGATCAACTTGGACCAGCAGCCACATCATCCCTCCTGGAGCTTTCGCCCGTCCAAAGAAGGGTGAGTAATTAAACTGCTGTAAGCTGGAAACACTTCTCAGCTGCAGTGACAGGAGCCAGCAGGACCAGACTCCCGACTGAAGCCCACAGCTGTGGTCTGGGCTGCCTGCCTGGTGGCCAGAAGGGAGGCTGACGTCCTGGGGAGGGGGGTGAACTGGGAGGCCTCTGGGGTTCACTTTCCCTCCCATTTTTCATTTGCACAAGGTCAAACACACAGGAATGGACAAATAGATGAATAGACATACAGATGTATGCATAGCGGATAGATGGGTGGACGGATGGATGGATGGTGGATGTGTGGATGGATGGATGAATGGATGGAAGGAAGGATGGAAGGATGGGTGGATGGATGGATGGAGGGACGGATGGTGGGTGGATGGATGGATGGATGGATGGGTGGACGGATGGATGGAGGGACGGATGGTGGGTGGATGGAGGGATGGATGGTGGGTGGATGGATGGATGGAAGGATGGGTGGATGGATGGATGGATGGTGGATGTGTGGATGGATGGATGAATGGATGGAAGGAAGGATGGAAGGATGGGTGGATGGATGGATGGAGGGACGGATGGTGGGTGGATGGATGGATGGATGGATAGACTGATGGATAGATGGTGGATGGGTGGATGGATGGACAGAGTTAACGGGGCTTGGAAGGCAAGTAGCCTTCAACTCCCTTCTGTTGGCTGTCAGGGACTCACAGGAGCAGAACCACCAGCCAGGGCATAAAACAGCAAACCCTGAATTTGAATTCGGTGGATGGTTCTACAGGTGGTGTATAACCCAAAATTTGCTCTGGACTCTTTCTGGCAAGGATTTGGAGGTCATTCAGCAACCTCTGTCCGGAGGGGCCTTGGGGACAGGAAAGACACAGGGGGTTCCAATTCCTGTCACCTCGGGGACTTGCGTGTGTGCCCGGCTGCAGTGGGCTGAACGATGTCCCCCAGAATTCACGTCTACCAGAACCGGTGAATATGACCGTATTTGGAAAAAGATCTGAGTGCAGATGCAACCCAATGCAGGATTTCTAAGGGAGACCCTTCTGGATTACCTAGGATGGACCTTCACTCCAACAAGAAGACAGGGAGGGACGCCTGGGTGGCTCAGTGGGTTAAGCCGCTGCCTTCAGCTCAGGTCATGATCTCAGGGTCCTGGGATTGAGCCCCACATCGGGCTCCTTGCTCGGCGGGGGCCTGCTTCCCCCTCTCTCTCTGCTTGCTTGTGCTCTCTCTCTCTCTCTCTGACAAATAAATAAATAATAAATAAAATCTTTTAAAAGAAGACAGAGGGAGACACGGACCCAGGAGCGGGGCACAGATTGGAGTGATGCAGGCACGGGCCAGGGCCACCGATCGCCACGGATCACCAGCCCAGGGAGCCTCCTCCCTCCATCTGGTGGTCTGTCCTTCTCCATCCACCAAGCTGGGGGCCGGGGGCAGGGAGGGGCTGGCAGCTGAGGCTGGGCACCTGGGTTCACCTCTTGGCTTCATCTCAGGCACCTGAGCTCTCTGAGCCCCTGGGGGGGCTGAGCCTGGAGGTTGGGGAAGCTGGGGACCCCTCCACCGTCTCCCCCCATTGTGTCCCGGCAGCGTCAAGGCCAGGGCCCAGCTCCCCTTCCACCCTCCAACCTTCCTGCTGAGGTACGGCCCTGCCAGTGGCCGCCGGTCTCCGCACACCTCTACCTTCCCCTGCAGCCCATCGTGGGGTCACTGTCCTCCCTTCGGTGGAAATGCCTTGGGGAGGGAGTCCTCTTTCCTGGCAGGCCTTGACTGAGGCCATTCTTCTAAACCCTGTCATCCTGTCCCTGAGCCCTCTGGCCCAGACCCACGGCCCAGAGCTCAGCTTCTGACCCGACTGTCCAAGGGCTCCCGTGGCCCCATGGCCCTGCTGAGCTGGCATAGTCAGCCACTCCCCGTCTCCCACGGCCTGAGCTCAGGGGTCCAGGACATGGGAGCAGAGCCCACCGACAGCCCCCTCCACGCAGACGGCCGTCAGCATGGCCCGGGGACAGGGAGCCCAACGGAGCCGCGGTGGCAGAGGCTTCTAATGAGGCTGGGAATGCGGGTAAAGCCTCCATCACAGAATCCCAGGGGCCCTGCACACAGTACGGGAGCAGACCCCGACCCAGCCCAAGCATGGGCACCCGCCATGCCCCCGGGATGCCCTCTGAGCACCCCCAGGCTTCCCCGGCCGCCCCACCCTTCTGAGGTCATTTTCTACCCGGCCCACGCCCACTGGAAAAAACAGCCCAGGATACCTCGCTGCCAAGCCCAGGGGGCCGCTGGGTGGGGGGCAGTGGGAACCCGACCAGGCGGGAATTTAAAACAGGAGTTCCAGCTCAGTGGCCGTGGGGGGTGTGGGCTGTGGGGGCCAAGTGGGGCGTCCCCCGGGGGAGGCCTCATCCAGGCCAAGAGGACCCACGAGTGTGCAGGGAGCCAAGGGCCTGGGGCCAGCTGGCAGACAAAGCCGGCCGAAGGGGGTGCAAGGCGCCGCCCACACCCTCACGTGCCCCTACTCTCCACCTTCCAGCCAGTCACAGGGCTCCGTGTAGCAGGAGCGTGCTCAGACCTGGTGGCCCCGATCAGGTTGGGCTGGGCGCCTCTTGGTCCCATGGCGACCGAACCCAAGCGCCACAGACCCAACTCCCCCTCTCAGTCTGGGGGCCAGACGTCAGATCTACGTGAGACCAGCCACAGTCCCCTCCAGAGACCCCGGGAAGGGCTGCTCCTGCCTCGCCCGGCTCCCAGTGTGGCCAGCGCCCCTCAGCTTGTGGCTTCATCCCCAGGGCTCTGCCCCCGTTACCGTGCGGCCGTCCTCCGTGTGTGTCTGTCTTCCTCCTCCCTTCTTGTAAGGACGCCAATCCCTGGATTTAGGGCTGACCCTACTCCAGACTGACCCTAACACAGACATCGGCAATGACCCTATTTCCAAATAAGGTCACTTTCTGAGGTCCTGGGGAGCCGTGAACCTTGAGGAGACCCAACACAGCGTCCTAGGAGGGGAGCAGAGGCTTGGCACAGGGCACACCTGGCAGACGGGATGGAGGGGGCAGGTGGACAGAGGGACTGTTGGACACTTCAGGCCCGGCTTCGGGGAGAGGGCCCTCTGGCCTAGGAGCTCTCTGGGTACCTGGGGTTGGCCCCCGAGCGCACTGAGTGACCAAGGAGAGGTACAACAAGACAGCAGGGAGAAGGCCCGGGTGGGGGAAGGGACAGCAGGACCCAGACAGGTGGGAGCACAGGCACCAGCCCACGGGGGAGGCAAGGGGACCTGGGGGAGAGATGGGTGTCCTTGGGGCCAGGGGTGTGTCTGGGAGCACGCGGCGGCCTTCCCTGATGACGGACGCCCACCGTGCTGCGTGGAGCCAGAGCTCATCAGCCCTCCTTGCAGCTTCCTTGGGCAGGGAGGTGAGGGGCCAAGGCCTCCCAGGGCCGCACGGGAAGGGGGTCGCCGAGGGTCTGCCAGGAGGCAGCTGCATTTGGGGGGGGCCGTGGCTGTGCCTCTGGTGGGCAGGCGGGGATCGGGGGGCCACACTTCCTTCCTGGGCTGAGACGCCGTCCTGGAATGTGGAGCAGGGGTCCCGGCCTCCCCAGACCAGTGCCTGGCGCCCCCCGGGCTCCCAGAGGAAGAGGGGCATCTGTTTTCTGTTGGACGGATGGTCTAGGGCTGCCCCTCACACGGCTGGGGGCCCAGAGCTCCAGGTGGGGTGTCTGCGAGCCAGCCAGCGGCCCCAACATGCAGAAATGGGAAAATGACCGCAGTAGCTTTGCCAGCCCACCAACAGGGCTGTCCCTGTTGCCCTGGCTAAACCCTATGGGGCAAGGAAGCCAAGCCTTCCAGGTCTCAGGTTTGCCCTGGCGACTCATGGGGGCCCCTGTTCTTTCCGCCCCACGGTGCCGGGAGAAGAGCCCCCCTAGGCGTCCTGAGAGGCTGGCACCTCCGTCCGGACAGCAGCTGTCGGCCTCGCGCGGGCCCCGGCTTCCACGACGGAGAGCCGCTGGGATTCTGGGGCGCTGGGTTCCCATCGCACGCCTGAAGCCCGAGGCAGGGCCGCCCCTCCTCCCTCGATGGCTCTGTAGCCGGCGGCGGTCAGGCCTGGGCGGGGGAAGACGGCTGACGGCGCCAGCCCGGGACAGGACATCGTGCGCGACACGGGAACTCGACACGGGAACTCGCCACGGGACACGTGAGCGCCGGGGGAAGGAGGCCCATGCCACCGGGGTGCTTCCTTTTTTGGTGTGGTCAAATATTCACGACACGAAATGTACTATTTTCACCACTTCTCAGCGCACAGCTCCACGGCGTGAAGCACGTTCACGTGGTCGCGGGATCAGAGTTACCCCGTCCTCCCCAGCGGAAGCGTCATAACCCAGTGTATCCAAAACCAGCTCCTGCCGCCCGCTCTTGCTGCGAGAACCACGATGACAGCTTCACGATGACGCGGAGACACAATTCACGGGCATAAGCTCGCCCTTGAATGCGGTCCCCTGAATGGCTTCTAGCGTCGTCACGGAAACAGGCACCCCCTCTCCCCGGGAGATTTTAGCTGGTTTTTGGCAAGGAGAGGCAGCCCCGGGAGCGTCACTCCCCACCTGCCTTCCCTTGCCGCAGGCTGTGTGGCCCGTGTCCGGCCTGGGTCACCCTGCCGCAGGCAGCCGCAGAGTCTCACTCCGTGGCTGGGTGGGATGGTACCCACCATCCGGACGGACACGGGACACCCTCTCGAAGCCTCAGAGATCCCCGCGAGTGCGTCGCCCTGAGGGCGACCTGGACGGCCAAGCCGGAGGGCTCGGTGACCCCGTGAGCCCCAGCATTCCCGCAGCCGAGCTGGCTGCACCTCCACGACACTGCGCGGAACCGGGAAAGGGAACGCCTCTGACTTCTCAGAAACAAAGGAAGGAGGTTGTGCTCTGAGAGAGCCTTTCACCGGCTCCTTGTGTTTGGTTTTCTCACGGAACAAGCTAGAATGCTTGATGGGAGGTGGGAGGGAACCAGCAGAGCACGGCTGCTCTCAAGGGGCCAGCGGCCAGTGTCCTGCTCCCCAAACACGCAGACCCCCGTCCCCAGCTCCCCAGGCCGCCCACGCCCGCCCACCCCGCTCCGGGGCGCGTCTCCCTGGCAACACCAGGCTCAGGGACTGCCAGGGAAGGTGGCCCTCTCAGGGGACCAGCGTCTGGGCCTGGGAGCTGCTTCCAGCTGAACCCTCACCGTGACACTCATTTCCCCTGTGTCAGATGCGTCTTTGCAGGCCAGTGCCCTGCCAGGACCCAGAGACCCAGCAGGAGCCACCGCTCCTCTGACCACTGCCGACGGCCGTCTCAGGCTGCCCCCAAGGACCCCGCACTTTGAGGCCCTCAGAATCACTGCAGTCCCCCCTGGGGGACTGGCTACGAGCCTGGGGGGTGGGCGCAGGGGCCCTTTCTCCCACCCCGGCCCCATGCCCGCCGCATGTGTCTATCACGTCTGACCCCATGTGGGCAGCTGGGTGCTGCTACCCTTTTTACAGATGGAGGACTGAGGCTCGGGGGCCGGGCCCCTGGTTCAGGGTCCCCCAGATTACTGGGGCAGGGCTGCCACCAGACCCAGGTGCAGGGCCCCCCGCCTCCTTGGCGACATTAGGAGGGAAGCGGTCGTCATGCACGGAGCCTTCCACCCGCGGTACTCACACAGTGTCTGACCCCTCAGACAGGCCACGTGCCCGCTTCTCAGGTGTGAAGACTGAGGCCCAAAGACCAAAGGGACCCACTGGAGACACCAGCGCCCACCTCCCTGTTTGGGGATGGATTCCTACACTGCGGTGGGGGGTCCAACTGGAAGAAACAGGGGAGTGGGGAGAGGACGTGGCTCCTTCCCTGTCGGCCCCCCAAGACCTCCTCAGGTTGTGGCTTCCAACGACTTCATACGGTGCACCCTGCCTCTGTCTGAGCCGTTGCTCTGGGCCGTCCCCTGCACCTTGACCCCCAGGCCAGGCCGTCTGAGCCTGGCCTCAGCTCTGCTTGCCGCTGCACTGGCTCAGTGGAGCTGAGCGACGGACAAGAAGGGCCTGTTCTGAGATGCCCGCCCACTCCGGATGCCCCCCAGGGAGGGACCGCACGGCTCCCCCAGGGCACAGGAGCAGCATCCCCAGCCGGGCCTGACAGTCCCTCTTCCACAGGGGGAAGCAGCCGGGCCACCAGCTGTGTGTCCTCACCCAGGCCAGGCCCCCATGAGTCAGCCCAGGGAATCCCACCCTGTGTGTGCAGCAGGGTGGGGCCTCAGGCTCCGTTTGCTCCCCCTGGAAGCAGAAGAAATGTCATGCAAAGGTACTGTGGCCACTTGCCAAGTGGATTCCGAGGGTGTTTTCCAGGCAAATTGGGAAGTGCCCTCGGCTCCTCCTTAGCCTCCTGGGAGGGGCCACGCCACGGGCTACCCGGGACAGAGAAACCAGGTCACACGTCCCTGACTCTGAGCCCCCGGGACCTAGCCCTCCGCATCCCACAGCCAGGTGCCCACAGACAGGGCATGAATCCCGCCATACCAGGTCCCGGGGGGGAAGGAGCGGGAGCCCTCGAGGGCAGGACCCCATCCGTGCTGGGAACAACCTGTAAAGTTGGGTTAGCGCGTGTGTCAGACCCCAGGGGGCAGGCACTGGGGACAGCCCCGCAGGGATGGAAGACCATGGTGGGGGCCCCTGAAGCAGCCGACACAAAGCCCACTGCCTGCTCCCGGGGCACAGAGCACACCGCTGTGGTACAGCGCCAGTCGCCACAACCCCGGCCTGAACCCTGCGTTCCAGCCAGGAAAACCCCACTTCCCTCATTTTTCTGGGGAATTCACCCAGAAGCAGAAGTTTACGCAGATCACCTGAAAACCCCGGAAAAGGTCATGGCCAGGTGAGGGACCCAGGCTCCTTCCACCCCAAGAGCCTCCATGGTCCGAGGGGCAAAGATACCATGGAAATTGGGGGAACCCCCATGTCCTGGCTTGGAGGCAAATCCTGGGGGTCTCACCCCATAGCTCCATTCGGTTCCTGGATTCAGGGAGACACCAGGTCACAAATGGGCCAGTTCCGGCCCAGGAGCGGGGCTGGAGGGGTTGGCCTGGACTGGTGGCTTCCTCTCCCCAGCCGGGGGGCAGGCTGCTGGGCTCTGCAGGGAGGCAGCCGTGGGGTAAACCCATCCCTCCCCGCACAGGCTGGGCAGGCCTCCGGACCCTGGCCCCAAGCAGCAGAGGGACGGCTGAGGGTTGCTGGAGTCTCTGGGAACCGATAAGGCCGCCTGGAGGTCGACCACCAGGCAGGCTGCAGGCCGTGGTGGGGCCAGAGTTCAAGCTCATTAGCACACACTCGGCGGCAGACCAGGGACGTCCAGGGGCCCTGACTTCTCCACCTCTGTCTTTCACTGCCTGCAGGGTGGCTGGGCCCTCCCCACTCTGGGACACAGCCAGGCCCTGGCTACCCCTCCCTCCCTGAGCAGCGTCCCCCACGGGCTTCCGGCGGCTGCCAGTGAGCTGAGAACCCGGCCTGCAGGGCTACGAGCCCTTCCCTGGCTTCCTGGTCTCCTACAGGGGGCGGTGGGTGCGGGACAAGAAAGAGGATGAGAGGACAGGGTGTCGGGACTCCCCCAGCCCTCTGCATCTACCCACCTTGCCCGGAAAGCCCCCCCAGCGATGATGCTCTCAGGCCCCCGTGGGGAGAAGGAAACGAGTGCACACAGAGTCTGCCCCTGGGGCCCGAGGACCTCCAGAAGGTGTGCGGAGGCCTGGCAGGATAGAGAGCGGCTCTGAGGGGGCTTCGGCCCCGGGCAGGGAGCCCCCCAGGTAGGGTAGGCACACGGCTGCTTGGGGAACCCCTCCACGGAGAGGAGAGAGTCCCACGCCCCCAGCCCCCAACTCCTGCCGAGCCCAAGGCCCCTGGAGAGGGCCACTCTCCGCCAGACCTCAGGCCACATGCAAGAGAGGCTGCTGCCCCCGGAGGCCCCCGGAGGCCCCCGGAGGCCTGGCCGAGGACAGCAGATCCACATCCCTCTGTGTCTGCATGTGGGCCCTCAACAGAACCCAGAAGGTTCCATGGACTGGGCTCCGTGGCAGCCCGCCAGGTCCTCACACAGGTGAGCCTGAGGACCCGCCCCTTTCACCGTATGTCCCCGCTGCCGCCCGTGACACTGGCCAGACAGCCGCGGGCGTCCCCGTGACCCCACAAAGGGATGGCGTCTCCAGAAATTCCCAAACAAGCCGTTGTGGAGACAGAGGCCAGGCCCGGGCACGGGCTACGCCAGCCAAGTGCAGCTGGGAGCACGGGGAGCCTGGGTGGGCACGGCCTGCCCTGACCCTGTCCCCACCTCCCGCCTTGGGACTGGAGGGGCTCCCCGGCAGCACAGCAGCCCCGGAGCCCGGCGCCCAGGAGCTGTCCCCGGCTTGCTGGTTTGCGGCCGACTTAATCCACACTAATTGGATTCGGCCTCAGTGCTGAAACCTCTCCGTGCCTGCCGGCCGGCTGCTACTTTTACACAGAATTTTAATTGTTTCCAAATTAATCCTCCGACTGGAGTGAGCTCAGCGCAGATAAGCTGGTCGCAGGAAGGGGAGCGGCCGTCTTCCCATCTTCCCGGGCCCCGAGCTGGCCGCCCCTCCGGGGGCGTGGGGAGGCCAAGCTTTGGACATGACGTGATCGCCGAGAAATGTCCAGGGCCTTCTTCAGCTCTCCCGCCTCCGAGAGCGCGGCCCGGCTTTCTCCTTCTGTGTGCCCTTGGCTAAGCTGCTCCCCTAATCCCATTTTCGGCAGTTTCTATCCAATTTAATACAGCTTCTGTGAGTCAAAATTAATTACCCCGTGTGTCCAGTCCTGCATCCTGCCACTCGCCGCTCGCTGTCCCGCGGCTGGGCTCGGAAGGGAGGGGCGGGGAGGGAGGCTGGGGGAGGAGACGAAGACGGCCCACACGGGCAGGGGCTTTGGGGTCCACTCCCCCACCGAGAGCCCCCGCCAGGCTGAGGGGGCAAAGTCCCAGGCCCACAGCATGCAGGGCCAGCTCTGACCCCAGGAAGACTTCCCTGATTGCCTCTGCCTCCCTGAGCGTCCCTGACATCTGTGGCCCCCGCCCTTGCGGAGCCACCTTCTCACCACCCTGCTCCTGAAGGCCTCGGGCAACACACACCCATTCCAGGGTAAAAATGCATAAAGTTTCCAGAAGCAGAAAAACAGATAAATGAGACTCCAGTGGAGCTGAAGCATCCCGCGCCTTAAGCGGCGGGGGGGTCTGCAAATCACACAGCCGATAAAAGGCTCGTGTCCGGGACACGTAAAGAAATCTTACAACTCACCAGGAAAGCATGAACCACCTTGTTGTAAAAACCGGGCAAAGGGTGTGAGCAGACGTCTCTCCAAAGGAGACATGCGCCGGGCAGTCAGCACGCAGGGAGATGCTCTACGTCGCGAACCGCCGGCACCAGGCGAGGGGTACCGCCGCACGGAGCTCGCGGGTGTCGGCGAGGGCGTGGGGCGTGGGGCGCGGGGGCCGGGTGCGGCCGGCGGGTGTGGACACGGCGCAGCCGGGGGGTGGGGGGCCAGTCGGGCGTTTGCCCACAAGCTTACACGCACGCAGTTGCCGCGTGACCCAGCACTTGCCCTCCCGGGCGAGCCTCCGGACCCCTGAACACACGCGTCCCCACGGAAGCCTGCACGCCAGTGTCCTGGCTCCCCTCACAGCAGCCCAACGTGGACACCATGTCCCTCCACAGAGGAGTGGACGGACGGCACTTGGTCCGTCCACACAGCGGGACAGGATCCGGCCAGAATGAGGGGAAGAGCACTGACACTCGCGACTGCGTGCGCTCCATGAAATGAGGACACGTGCTGTGTGACACGTTCCCCCCTAGGGGGAGGCTGAGATGGAAAGTTCTGGGCGTGCAGGTCCAATCTGGCCCGCCAGAACCTCCCATCACTGTACCCGTACCCCATCTGCCCAGCCCCGGTCCAGTGCTTGGCCAAAGCTGTAACCAGCCAGTGACCCTCGGCCCCCAGGGAGACCCTCCTGTCCACCGGCCCCCGTGGACCTGGCTGTGTGCACAAGAGCCACTTGTCTGGCCCTCCCCTATGAGCCTCAAGTCAGAGGCCACAGATGGGCGCTGCACTGGGTTTAATGGTGTCTCCCCCCAGTCATGTCCCCCGGGACCTCAGAATGTGACTTCATGTGGAAATGGTCTTCACAGATGGGATGAGAGCATCCTGGGTTGGGACGGAGGCTTTAGTCCAACCCCTTTTATCCTTGTAGGAAGAGAGACATAAGCAGGGAGAAGACAGCCTCTGTTACTGGGGGAGCCTCCTAGCTGCTGTTCTCGGACCCCCGTTTGTGTGGAATGACTACAGTGGCCCCAGGACACTAACACCAACCTCCCATGAGCGCAGGGGCCGGGGGCAGGATGCCAGCCAGCGCCTGCCAGCCGCAGTTGGAGATGGGCCCAGGGAGAGACAGGGTCTGTGGGGGCCAGGCTGGAGGTCCCCATTGAGGGTCTGCAGGCTCGGGACGGGAGTGGGGGATCCCGGACCAAGACCCAGCAGAGCGTCAGGACCCCTCACCCCAGGGCCTTGGGGAAGGGGGCAGGTTTCTGTTAGGGCCTAGGTGGTACGGCCGCAGTGGGAGGAGAATGTGGAGCCTCTGGGCACGGGGGCTGCCCCCCCAGCTTTGCCCCTGGGCCAGAGGGGTATCCCTGGGCCAGGCTCTAGTTACCTGGCCAGGCAGGGCGGCCCGCAGCTGCCGGTGCGTGTACCCTGCTGGCGCCCACACCCCCCCACCACCATTGGGTGCCCCAAGAGTTATTTCAGGCGTCTGATGGAGACCCGACCCGTCTGGCCAGACAGGGGCACGGCCCCGCCCACCAGGCCCTCTCAGCCAGGCCTCCCTGACCCTGCCAGCCACAGTGACTCATGCCCTTGTGGAGCCGCTGGCCGCCTCAGTGCAGGGGAGCCCAGGAGCTCTGCTCCCCCAGCCCCTGCAGCAAGAGGCCCCTGTGCCAGGCCCCACAGAGAGCCAGCTGGGAGCCAGGCCTGGGGGACTTCCTCCAGCCCCGCAGCACTCCCATACCCCCCACCTAAGCATCTTTGCACATCTGCTCCCAGCGAGGCTCGAGGCCCCACCAGGAAGGTCACTGGAGTCCTGGGGGTTGGTCATGGCTCAGCCACCCCACTTCTCTTTCTGGCTTCCCAAGCCCCAGGCTGCTGCCCCGGGTGCCGTGACATGTCCCCACTCGGAAGAGGGAGAGCACCCTTGCGATGCTGTCCTCGAGCCCTGCTCCGGGGTCCACACCCCCGTCCCTCTTGGTCCATGCCGTCTGCTCTGGGCCAGGGTCTCAGGGCCCCCTTATGACTGGTGACTGAGCAAAGGACCCAGGAAGCTTTGGGGGTTCACCACCCCAAGTCTGGGATGCCAGGACAGCCTCGGTGACAGTTTCTGTGTGGACAGGGACGGGAGAGAGCAGCTCCCCTGGGGGAGGCCAGCCACTCATGCCCCAGGGCACAAGAAGAACTCCAAGGTCCTCTGTCCCTTGGGCGGGGGCAGATTCCCATCAGGGGTCCCTGGACCCCGGCCCTCTGTAGGCACCCGGGGCTGGGTATAGGAGCGGGGAGGGGCTCCGCTGCCTCCCTCCAGACCAAGCCCTCCACCCCACTCGTGACCCCACACCTAACTAGGGCCCCACCCATCATGTGTGCTGTGGAACATTCTAGACGAGGGGAGGAGGAAGCAGTTCGGCAGGGCCCGCCGGGCAGAGAGCTGAGTCCGGACCCCCCCAACCGGTGCCACCCCCCTCCCTCCCACACTCCGTCTTCCAAAATTCAAATCAGCACAGAATCAAGAAAATAAAAGCATCGCTGCCCATTTTGACGTGCGATTCCCATCCTACCTTCTGATTCACTGGTTACTGGAAAGTAAGTCCTACAAACGGGTTTCTGTAAAGGACTTGCTTTTGGCGAGTTTATATAGCTACCTTTGTTCACATAAAAATCCGGAGGCCGCCTCCTGCGTGCTGGGCCCCGGCCCCCTCCGACACTTGGGGGGGGGCCTTTCTGCGGGAACTGCGTCCCCTGGTCCCCTGTGGGCGCCGCGGCAGGCCCTGCTCCGAAGCGCCGGCGCAGTAAACCCTGAGCAGGGGTTTGCCGAGCGCCCTGGCGCTCTCATGTGTTTTTATAACTCCTGGCAGGGCCGCTTTGGAGCCTGGAGAAAATCTGCTGATAGCAGCCGCCGCAGGGGTGGGCTTCTGCGCAGGCTGGCCCCCTCCCAAGAAAAATTCTGAAGCCTCATGGGTCTCTGCAGCACACCCATTCATTCCTTCATTCATTCACTCGCTCGTTCATTCACAGCTGATTTCCCTCTCTAGCCAGGGGTCATGGCTGCTGGAGTGCCCAGCCCCGGCCTCCAGTACCTGCCCACCCTGAGACCGTAGGCAGGCGATGGGGAGTGGGGGCCTTCGTAACCTGCCTAGGTCCGTTGCCCTCAGAAATCAGGAGGAACGGCTGAAGGAAGAAGGCAGGAATAGAGAAACTTGACCTCACGTCAAGTCATCCCACCAAGCATGGGCCACCTTCGCAGGAAGTGAGCCCTCTGTCTCTAGAGGTAACCAAGGAGAAGATGTTGGGTCCAGGATGCTGCAGGGAGCAGAGTGAGCTGGGAGAACCTGGGGTCTCTCCAGGAATGCTCCCACCCCCTGCTCAGAGAGAGTATGCTCCCGTGGGCCCTAGGCCGGTCTGCTTCTTCCTGCCAACAGCCAAGATTTGGAAGGAGGTGCTAGACAGCCCAGGAACCAGGGAACGTGTGGACACCCAGGTCCACACCGAAGACCCAGCGCCTCATCAAGAGAGGCCAGCCGGCCACCCGGCCACCCCTGGCCTTGGGGTCGCATGACCAGTTTCTCGGCTCCAACACACTCTTGGGGTCTGGGTGGGATCCCCCAGGGGGCTACCGCCCCACAGCCGTCCGCCCTGGGTGAGGGATGCTGCTGCAGGGCAGGCGGAGGAGAGCAGAGGGCAGGGGAGGGGCCGTCCTCAACCCCGACCTGAAAGCCTCGGGAGGACGCGGCGGGGCGTTCTCCCTAGTGCGGGGCAGCGGGTGGCCTTACCCAGCTCACCTTGCCTCCCCCTGCCCAGCCTGGCAGCAGCCCCGGGGTCGCCCAGAAGGCTCAGTCCCCGGCACCACCCCTGCTCGTCATCACTGTTGACCGAGGGGGAGGCAGTGGCCCCGGGGGGCCTGCAGCACAGCTCCCACACACGTCCGCCGCACTCCCTGGGCCCCTGCCATGTTTGTGGGGGTTATGAGCCACCCAGAGCCCCCGAAGGGTGCTTACATTTATGTCGGGAAAAATAACAGGGCTTCTTGTCCATGAAACGCCCATTCATGGCTTCTGGAAGGGAGAGGAGCCTCGGGATCCAACCCTGCAGGAGCGTGAAACTCACCGTTGTGCTCGCCTCGCGGCCTGGCAGGCTTGGAGCCAAAGGCGGAGCCGGGCGCCCTCTCCATGGATCTCCTCCTGCTGCGGCCCCCCACCCGGGGTCTCCCAGCCAAGGTCCGGCCAGGGGAGGGCTGGCTGTGTCTGCACTGTGCTCCACACAGGGGGGTGGGGCGTGAGCCCCAGGGAGGGGCTGGTTTACACAGCGAGGGGCACAGAAGCTTCCAGAACCCCTCCCATAGCATGACCATGGGCTGCCTCAAGTCACATGGTCCTTGGCCTGCAAATATTTCAGTAGGATGCTTGGTGGCTTCTGTCAGCCAGGCAGCCACACCAGGCCCCACAGACGGGGCTCACACAGAGTGTGTATGACAGCGATCCTACTGGCTGGGAGCTCAAGACCCAGGTGTGGGCAGGGCTGGTCCCTCCCGAGGCCTTGGCTTCCAGACGCATCTCCTCCGGGGACACGGGAGGTGGAGACCCCCCAGTGAGTCTGTGTGCTCCCTTCCTGGAGACACCAGGCCTTGGATGGAGGCCCCCCAAGGACCTCATTTTACCTTAACCACCCCTGTCTGCAAACACAGTCCCGGCTGAGAAACTGGGGGTTAGGACTTCAACGATGAGATCTGGGGGCCACACTGGTCTAAGGCAGCTTCCTCCGGCAATCGCCCCAGGCGAGGTGGGGACAATGATCCTGGGCTTTGCAGTTTGCAAACACCTCCAGGCCCAGCTGCCCCTTCACCCCCACAGGTAGGGGCCCTGATTTTCTCCCTTGGCCCCAGGCCCAAGGTGGGGGGACACAGCGCTCAACCCCCAGGAGGCAGCGAGAGACAACCTCGCTGTCCAGGGACCTCGGGCGACATGCAGGACGTGGGTGCTGATGGTGATGGCACTGGGAGACAATTGTTAACGGGCTCTCTCCACTCCTCAGGCCTCTCTGGGCCTCAGTTTCCTCATCTGGAGGGCTTGCGTCTGAGCAGACTGCGTCCCTCCTGCGTCCCTCCCACCCAGGGAGCAAAGGCGAGCGAATGGCACACAGCCCACCCCCGCCAAGGGCAGCGCGCGACAGGCCTGAGTGCCCAGCACCCTCCTCCCCCACACTCCGATGCAAGGGGTCACCCTGTGCCTGCCCAGGCCCTGGACCCACGCACTCATCCAGGCAAAGGTGGGGCCTGGCCAAGGGGACACCTGCCTGAGGCTCCATGGCCTCCTGGGGCTCCCACAGAGGCCCTCCCACTCTCCCTGAGAGTCTGGCAGCCCTTGGAGACGGCACTGGGCAGTTGATCCCGGTTACTGAGGTCTGATGGCCCAGGAATAATGAAAGGAGTATTATGCTAGGGTGCTTTCTGGGGATGTCGGCTCGGGCAGCCTCCACGTGCTGCTGTCCGGGGTCCGTGCGGCACGTGGGGCTCGGGGCGAACAGCAGCTCCTGCGCCCCCTCTGGGGCCAAGTCTGGGCTCCCCGCTCCAGACTCCGGCCACTGGTGGGGCTGTCTGTGAAGCCAGGAAAATCCCGCCGACGCCTGCCCCTTCCTCGCAGAGTGGTGTGTGATTCGGGGGGGACGAGCGAGCCCCTCGGCCACGCAGGACCGCAGGGGTGCGTATGGGGCTGTCCGTGGTGCTCTCCAGGTTCGCACACTGTGCAGGAGGCCAGGGGTGAGGGGAGCAGGGTGCTGCGGTCCCGACCCCAGCGCCTCTCTGGAGCTGGAGTCCTCGGCTCTGGGCAGGGTCCCCGGGACGCCAGCCGGCCGCTGGCCATGCCTCCCAGTCCCGGCTCCTCCCTCCGCACCCCTAGCACGGTTCAGGCCCCCAGACTGCAGCGGCCAGGCCCCAACAAGGGCTTTCATTTCTCCAAAACCAAAGCCATCCCTGACCCGGGAGGGCCGAGCCTGCATCCACGGCACAGGGGAGGCCAGAGCCTCAGGCCCATCTCCGTCCCGGATGAAGACTGCCTCCTGCCCTCCGTGCCCCCTGGGACCTCACTTGGGCTTTTCAGCGTTCTGGAAAAGGTCAGATTTGTCGTTAAGTGGCCACAGTGCAAACAGTCTGGATGAGTCACCCTGGCTGCCACGGATCCTCGTACTTTAATTCATGTTCTTCATGGAGGTGAGATTCGGTGGCATCTCGGGCCCCAACACGTGCGGCCCTCAGGTCAATCAGGCTCCAAGACCATGGTCACCCCCGAAAACAAGACCCTGTCCCCATCCTCAGCCGCCCTCCCAGCACCCCCGCAGCCACTCGTCCACTTTCTGTCTGGACGGTCCGTAGGGGTGCGGTCACACAGCGTGGCCTTTCGTGAGTGGCTTCTCTCGCTGAGGGTCCTGCCTGGGCGTCAAGGGCTGGCCCCCAACCCTGCTCTCAGTGGGTGTGGCCGAGTCCTGGGCCTCCGTCTGCCTGCCCACGACCCCGAGTGAGCCCTTCCCAGCCCACACTTGGCCACGATTTTGTCGTGGTTCCTTCTGGAGGCATCGCTGGAAAGCCAAGGCCCGGGGCTGCCTGAGGATAATTTGGACCTCATTAATTTTAACCAGCCCAGGTGTGGGGTGTCAGGGTCCTCGGGTGGGCTGTTCGGAGACACTGATTTCCTGTCAGGGAGGTCGGTCCACGTCTGCTGTCAGAAGCAGGCTGGGCCAGGTGTGAGGGCCCTCCCACGGCCCCGCACAGAATCGCTCTGGGGCCCCATCGGCAGGGCATGCACGGGGGCCCCATCGTCAGAGGATGCACGGAGGCCCCGACAGGCCTAGAGGCGTGCCCAAGGCGGGACGGAGATGCCAGAGCCCGGGAGGCCGTGCCCCCCAACCCACCCCGGGGTCCCAGCCCAGTCTCTGCTTTCCCTCCCCCTGCTATATCCCTCGCTTGACTTCCAGCTGATTTTTCTGTCGGCATTCCAGGGAAAATCAAAACCTCCAGGGTAGAAAGGGCATCGGTCCAAATGAGTTTTCTGAGTCTGGTTTAAAGCACTTCGGGAAGCTCCAGGAGAGAAAATATGGTTTTGATTTGGTGGAGCAGGCGCAGATCCCTGACCCCCGAACTTAGCCCACATGGCCTGAGAGCCCGTCTCCGAGACTTTCCCCCAGACACAGCGCGTCATGGAGCGCGTCACAGAGAGAGCTGGGCCGGAGTTTACTGACGAGTGGCCTCCCTCCAGGGCCTGGAGCTCCCGTCTGAGGCCACGGCTCCCTCCGAGGCTGGGACCCGAGGGAGCTCAGGGCTCAGAGAGCCAGCCGCCACAGCGTGGGCAGACACTTGTCAAGGTCCTGAGAAGCTTGGGTGGGGAAAAGACTTGATCTCATGGGGCCCACCCTGGCCAGTACAGCTCCCCTCTCTCAACGCCCACGGCCTGGTGGCAGGCGGATATCCGTGGTCCCCTCCTGCCTGGGACTGCCCGTGAGATGGTGTGGAGGGACGTGGATAGAAGCGAGGTTCTCGTAAGCACCTTCGGCACATGTCTTGCCTTGTCTGAGGTCAGAGGCGTGGGTCATGCCCACCCGGGGATCCCAAGCCAGGCAGGGAGGGCCTGGCTGCCCAGAAGCCATGGCGAGGCGACTCCAGGGGCGCTCCTGCTTTCGGTCCCAGGCCAGGCTCTCCAGAAGCCTAAGGCCGCACCTGTGGGCAGCTGGCCAGCCTCCCAGGTCTGGGGTCATGGGGTAAAGGCCCTCCTGCTCCTAGGGGTCCCCGGAGGTCTGCACACCTCCCGCACCCCAAGCTGACAGAGAACAACCCAGAAGGCCTCACCAGTGTCTGATGCCTCGTGACCCGGGAGCCCCTGGTTGCCCGACACAGAGTGGGGAAGAGAGGCTTCCCGCCCGGGCTCTGAGAGGCCACAGGCTCAGCGAGGGGGGCAGAGCCTCCACGCCTCTGCTGCCCGAAGGCCCTCAGAGGGTCACAACTGCAAGGGGCAACTCTAGGGGCCTGGCATGACTCAAGTGGGCCCCACTGTTGCCCTCTTGGGCCGCACAAAGTATGGGCAGGGTGACTGGGACCCACATGGTCCTGACTGGTGTTCGGTAGCCGGTGGGGACCTGAGCAGCAGAGGGAATAATCAGAGGGGCTCCTAGCTTGGGACATTCCTTCTGTCTGTCCTTTTAGGTGTTGAGCGCAAGGAGCGACCTCGGGCCCTCAGCCATCCCGGGCCTGGGTCCTTTTCCAGGCTCCCTGCCTGCCCCATTCCTCTACCTTCTCCCCCATGGGTATGGCCAGGCACCAGCACTCCCTGGACGCCCACTGCGAATCAGTCCCTGCTGTGAACCCTGCTCCAAAACCCCCAGGGCCTGAGGGGCAGGGTCTCCAGCAATCCGGGTGGGCACACGTGTCCTTCATTTCGTGACTGCACTAGCCTCAGAGCCCAGCACCAGCACCTGTCACTCTGCCTTCTGCACCCATGGCTGTGGGTACAGCAATTTAATCCCTTTCCTTGAGCTTGTCTGGGTCCAAGCGCCTCCTCACTCAAGCCCACCACCTGGCCACCACCCAGGACCTCCATCCCTGCTGGCTCCCCTGCCCTCCGAGGGCCTCAGGCAGGCAGCACGTGGGTGCCCATTTCTCAGGTGGGTAAACTGAGTCTGTGCCTTCCCCTGACATGTAACCAGCAGGGACCTCGGAAGCTGCTGGTAGCTGGGGTCCCTCCACCCCTCTGACACAGCACCCACCCGGGATGGGACGGGCCATGCATGGTGCAGACCCGAGCTGCAGAAACTCCAAATAAAGGATGACTTGGTCGGGGATGCCTGGGGGCTTCATGCAAACGAGTCTCCTCGAGGGCTGTTTTGTAACGAAGCAGGGAGCAGGCTCGCCCACACTCCGGATCTGCCGCGCCCGCCGCCGCCCACAGCCCCTGCGGAATTAGCTCGCAAATGGGAGGAACAGGTGACTGGCGCCTGCTCTGGGATGGGAGCCCTCCGATCTCACACCCGAGGTGTGCGAAGCAGGAGGCGGGGGCGCGGGCCGAGACCCCGTTGCAAATTCAGATGTACTTTGCCTCCTTTCCAAAGCTGCGTCCCTGCTTTGCAAGAAAATGACTCTCCTGCCAGATGGGAGCAGGACGCCCACCTCCCCGCAGCTCCACACTGCGCGCATTCCTGAAGGGCTGAGAACCCCTCAGCCTCCAGCCTCCGGTGGGCCTGCGACTCCCATTTCCCCAGGCGGGTGGGTGGGTGGGGCCGGGGTTGGGCTGGGGAAGGAAATACTCCAGCCAGCGCTTCCTGCGGGGGTCGCCCAGCCGCCCGGCATCTCCCGCCTGGCCTGGCCTGGCGGTCACGGGGACTGGAGCTGAGCTGCGGGTCCTTCCTGGGCTCAGGGCTGACCTGAGCATCCCTTCGTGCCCCCAACCCGGGGCCCTGGCCCTCTTTGTCCCCTTCCCAGGATTTGGCCTGGGGTCCCAGCCAAGTCGGGAAGCACTGACCCGTCAGGCCCTGTCCCCTCACGCATTAAACTGGGCACAGACAGGGACAGCCAGCAAGCCTCCAAGCCTCACTGAGGGCGCACTGGCTGAAAAGGAGCCGGCGGGGACGCCCTCCTTCCGGGCATGGCATCGACGTCCGCTGCCCCCTACCACGGCACACCCGTCCGCCCCCAGCCCAGATGCAGGGGTGATCGGGGGCCCCTTGATGACTGGACGACTTCCCCAGGACCTGGGCTACATCAGCCACCTGGCATTGAGATTTCCTCTTTTCACCCATGCTCCCCTGGGGGGACATTTCCTCTCCCAGGGATTTGGGGCAGCTGTGAGTAGGCTCCGTCCCCCAGTCCCCTCCTCTCCATCAGGGGATGAAGAGTGGTCCAGATGCCCAAGAAGGTACGAAAGGCTGTCGTTGGAGCCATTCCCCCGCTTCGGGACATTTTCTTCCCACCTGCTGAATCGGGAGGAATATTCTGGAATGTGGAGACCCCCAAGGCTAGGAGAGACATCTAGGGATGTGGCTTTCTAAATGGCAGATCCGTATAACTCTGGACTGATTCTGGAAGAAATCTCCCAGAAATGTTTTTCTCACTGCTCTGCCTTAAAAGAGAAAATCAAAACCAAACCAAATCCTAACTACTTTACATAAATGGGGTCTCGTGGGATGTCCGCTGTCTGGGGGCGGCTCCACGTTGCCTCCACTCCCTCTCACCGTCGAGCTGATTCCCGATGTGTGAAGGATCATAATTCATTTATTCACCAGGGGTGTGAGGAATGTTCCTGGACTGTGGTCTGCCAGGAACATCCTAGTCTAACGGGGAACATGAGTGTGCGTTGGGGCTGGGTGTGCACACACCTCGGAGGGGAGGGGCCCGCCCGCTCCTAGGTCACCTCCTGTCAGCTTCCGGTGGGACTGCCTCCAGCTCCTGACGCTCTCCAGTGACCCTAGCAGGTACCACGCCTTGTGCCGGAGAGCTCGGTGCACCCCAGCAGCTTGGTGACTGAAGGTCACATTCGTCTTCCTTGGCCATTGTCTTAAGTCCAACATGCCCCTGAGCTTCCTTCTGTCCGCGGCTTTAGATCTTTAAGGGGAGAGACATTTCACCTCTGGAGCAAGCAGGCCCCGGGGCACCTTCATTCACTCACGGGTTTGCTTGTCAGAGCCTCTGGCCATGTCCAGAGTGGGTGACAGTCATGCACGGTCATGGCCCTTGACGCTGTGGTGCTCATGAGGCTGCCCAGGAGCTGCCCATGTTGGGACGGGACTACCCTCCACCCCCTGCTCCCCGCCCACAGCAGACAGGCGTGAGCATGGTAGAATGTTCCACACCTGTTTACTAGGGTGACTGCCCTCCTGGTGCTCCCAGGACACAGGATCTCCAGTGCTAAGATGGGAAATACCCAGGAAAACGAGGGTGAGCTGGGCACCCACTGCCCCCCAGCCCTAGGACTCAGAGCTGTGAGGGGTCTCCTGGGTCCCAGCCCAGTGGCCCTGCCCGCCTTGGGCATGGCTCAGACCTGCCCTCAGTGCTGCAGCTCACTCAAGACCAGAGAAAAGGGCTCCTGGGGCTGAATAGGGGACAAAGGCGATGCTGTTTCCCACGACCAACCCTGGATGAGGGCTGAGGTCAAAGGCTCCTGTTTAGGGATGAGACTGTGGAAAACACCTGAGGGGATGCAGCTTTTCCAGGAAGCCTCCCCTGCAGCAGGTTGGGTCCCTATGTGGTTTCCTACAGTCCCCCTGCACTTGTCCTAGGGGACCCTTCACTGATGGACCAAGGGAACCCAGGGCCAGATCAGTCTTCTTTAAAGCCCAGTACCTGTTGTACGATGGTCACTGGATGGATGGAAGGTTAGATGAATGGACGGATGGATGGAAGTTTGGATGGATGGATGGACAGATGGAAGGAAGGATGGATGGAGGGAAGGAAGGATGGATGGAGGGAGGGAAGGAAGGATGGATGGATGGATGAACAGATGGAAGGAAGGATGGACGGATGGAAGGAAGGATGGATGGATGGAAGGAAGGATGGACGGATGGAAGGAAGGATGGATGGAGGGAAGGAAGGATGGACGGATGGAAGGAAGGGTGGATGGAGGGAAGGAAGGATGGACGGAGGGAAGGATGGATGGAAGGAGGGAAGGAAGGATGGACGGATGGAAGGAAGGATGGATGGAGGGAAGGAAGGATGGACGGAGGGAAGGAAGGATGGATGGAGGGAAGGAAGGATGGACGGAGGGAAGGAAGGATGGATACAGAGCAGGTTGCCCAGACTGACAGGCTAACCCCCTCCTGAGGTGTGAGCCCTGTCACTACAGCTCAGCAATGTTGGGCGGTGTGTGTTGAGTGGCTGCTTCTAGCCAAATCCTTCACTAAGCTCATAAGCACAGGCATCCCCGCATTCCTGAGAGCCGTCTCTGGGGTGGTGGGTATTGCTCTGCTCATGCTACAGGTGGCCCACTGAGGCCAGAGGGGCTGTGCACCCTGGGAAGCCCAAGCTCAGACACAGGCCCCATGCCTCAGAGTAGACCCTGCCCCTGCCTTGACACCCTCTCCCTGCTCGGGGAAGGGTGCACTACTCGGGTTCCTAGAGCCAGAGCTCCCCAGGTCCTCTGGCCACCTTTATCCCTCCCTCCCCCATTATCAACCAAGTTCCTAAGGGGACTTGAGTGACCTCTGGAAGTGGGGAGAAGGGGAGGCTCCCCTCTTCGGGGCTGATGCCCAGGGTGTCACGGCCCACCTTCGCTTCACACACACATGAGAGGGACCCCACACACACACACACACAAAACCCTCAGCGAGTTGCACAGACATCGATGGTGCTTCCCAGCAGTGTCTGGCCACCCCACCACCCGGCAGACACTCGGCACCTGGAAACAGGTGTGGCCTCTGCTTTAGGGCGCCTGACTGGGGTGGAGACCCTCTACCCAGAGACAACCAGCGCTCGCCCTCGGTCTGTGTGAGAGGCTGTCCTCTGGTCTCAGGGACATGGGGACAGCCTGGGGACACAGCCCAGGCTCAAGTCCTGGAGGAAGGGACACAGCTTAACACCCTCATCACCTGTCACTTAGGGCTCCCTCCGGAATCGCGAGTGGGCCGAAGGAGAGGGTGCTGGCACGGTCCGGCCAGCGGCGTGCTGAGGCTGTGCCGGCAGCCCCGGTTGGATCCTGTCCCTGAGCGTCCCGCGAGGGAAATGTTGTTGACTGACTGACAAACACGGCTTTTACTCTGCCATTCTCATCATCCCTGGGGCAGGGGCGACCGCCCCCCATCCACCTGGAGTTTCTCCCCCTCCGTCCCGCAGGCACCCAGAGGGGCAGCAGGAAACCGAAGGACAGAGTCCCGCTAGTTTTCAAATCCAGCCCCCAGGGAGCCGTGGCTCATGGGGACAGGCACTGAGCCCCCACTCCGTGGGCCAGGAACCTCGGCTGGTGGGACCCCTAATGAGCCCCCACTTCACAGACTCTCCACTCTAGCACCCCAGCCCCCCGAGGAGCTCAAATTTTCTGGGTGGGAGAGCCGGATCTGTGGGTGGCACTTTTTTCCTGGTGACGTCTGGATAAGCATGACAGCAGCTCAGGGAGGAGGAGCCTGGCTCTGGGAAGAGCTTCTGGGTCTCCCCCCTTTCCTCTCCCCTCCTTCTCTTCCTCCCACCCCTGCCTTCTGCCTTTCTCACTGTGGGGAAAGCGCCCCCATGCCAGCCTCTGTACCCCACCCCCAGCCGGGAAGTAGAGTCCAGGGGCCGGAACGCCCATCCCCAAGTCCCTTCGCATCCAAATATTTACGGCCGTGTCTGCACACAAAAATTAATACGCCAGTTTGCGGTTCCCACTACCCGCTTTGCCTTTGGGGCTCAGGCCTACCCCCGCCGCCCCAGCGGCCACAATGCCAGCGCCCACAAAGCCCGCGCAGGGGCCGGCTGGTCGCGCATACAAAGCACCCGGCCCGGCCATTATCATTCCGGAGCCGAAATCCCGCGCGGCGCGCATCTCCTCGGTCATTCAGCAACCCTTAATGACTTGTCAGTTCCTTGCCCTGCCATTTTCTGTCTAATTAATTCTTTTATTGTGCACCGGATAAAGAAAGACAAAGGCCTCCCTGGCAATAATGATTCATTAAAATGCAGCGCCTTCGCAGCAGCTCTTGGCCCCGCACCAGCCCGGCTGCTCTGCCCTACAGGCCCTGCCCGCACTCCTGCCGGGGCCGCGCACCCCTTAACCCTTTGCAGCCCCGCAGGCCTGGCTGCATCCTCCCTGGCCTCAGGCCTGAGGGGAACCCGGGAGTGGGGCTCCCGTATACACGGCTCTGGGAAGAGCCCAGACTGGACTTCGTAGTCACCAGGCCCACCCAGTGTCCTGCACTTTCCCACCGGGGCCTGAGCGGGGCCCGCCCCCCCCCTCCGCCCAGCATGATGCAGGAGGGAGGGAGGCCGAGCTGAGCCCTCAGACAGGGCGCCCTGGGAAGGGAGGGAGTCAAGGCCCCAGGGGCACAGGGCCGGAAGGTACCTGTCACCTGCGCCCAGCGTGGTCAATCCTCAGAGCCCCCCGGAGAGGCTGTCACCATCCCTCGGTCGGTCACGGGAGGAAACCAAGGCACACAGAGATGACTGGCAAGGGACAGAGCTTCGGACCCCTGGCCTGGCCTGTCTGGGGTGTGGGGGGTTGTAAGATATACCCCCCACTCCGTGCAGCAGGGAGAGAGGCGCCCCCCACTCCCCTAGGCTGCTGATTGCACATTCTCTGCCTGGTTTACTTTGAATTTTCTAACCAACAAACCCACCTTACTGTGCGGGGGAGCAAAAAGAGCTATGTGATCAGAGGCAGAGTAATGTGTTTAACAGCCACTCTCGGGCCTCTGTGCAGAGCTCTGGGTCACAGTCGCAGCCGGTTCCTAATCTCACTGAGAGCCCCCAGCACCACGGGGTTCATTCCCATCTCTGGGAACGCAGAGGCTGCACGGGAAGCCAGGTGCCCCAAAGCCAGCAGGCAGGGCAGGAGCTGGGGGACCCCTCAGAGCCCCACTCCCTCTCTTCCGGGAGACGAATGGAGACAAATGGGCAGCACGGGAAGGATCCTCCCAGGAGGGCAGGGCCATGTGTGTCTTCTCTTCTCTCCTTGGAAGGCTCCTGGGGGGTCCTTTCAGGGACCCCGGGTCTCGGCAGCCCATCCTGGGAGGGGTTGCTCTGCACATCTGCTCCCTCCAGGATCCAGGGACCCCGCAAGCAGACAGGCTGTGGCCCAGGGTCAGGAGCAGCAGGAGGCATGAGGACATGAAGTTTCCAAAACACAGAACCATGATGCTCCTCTTCTTTGCCTGACTTCCTCCTCTCCAGGAGGCAGCAAGGGGACTGGGGTGGGTCCCTGCAGCTCCCGGCAGCCACCCAGGTGTCCTCCGGACAGGGCTGGAGCTTCAGGGCAGGTTGGGGGGGGGGCGCAGGGACTGAGGAGCAGCAGGGCTGTGCCCAGCAGGGAGAAGCAGACGCCCGGGCTCAGGGCACAGGGAAATGTCTCCTTCCATCGGTAGCGCCACATGCCTGGGGCGGCAGCTCCCTCTCCCTTGTCTTGGGGTCTACACTGGCCCCAGGGGTGGGAGTAGGGGATCTCACACCACTGTCTCCATGGCCCTGAGACCAGTCCTGGCCAGCACAGGTTTCCCCTGAAGGCTGGTGGAAAGTGTCCCAGGAGGCTGCCCAGCAGCCACTGGGCATCCAGCGGCCGCCGGTCACCAACCCGCAAACACATCACGCCAGCCCTGGTGTGTGGCCCACAGCCCCTGCAGACCCGGTCAGCTGCAGACGAGGTCCGTGAAGATCCCCCATCCAGGGCCGCCCGGAGGCCCTGGGCCAGACGCTGGGAAGGGAGGACAGGGGTCCCCATGAGTCTGTGACACTTGCCCTGGCTGCTGTCCCCCAGATGTGTCCCCCAGATGTGGCCAAAAGTCAAAGCAGGCAGGGTGGGGGTGGAGCGTGCCCCAGAGACAGGCCTGGGCGGGGGGGCGTGGGCCTCCCCCGGCAGCTGCTCCGAGGACACAGGCCCTCCCCTGAGCTGACAGCCGCGCCAGCCGTGAACTCACATCCAAACAGAAAATCCACTCCTGAAAGCAGATATCATCCCAGGAAGAGCGACTGTGAACAGGCCTGGGGTTGGGGGCGGGGGCTTTCCCAATCTACCAGAGCAGGGTCCGGGTCATAAGGCTGTTTCCCCTTTGTCTCTGAATAGGGCATTCTGTTCAGCTGAGATCAGAGGCAATGTGCTCTGCTCTGGGGAAGGAAATGAAAAATGAGGAACTTTTCCTGCCCGCTCATCCCCAGGATGGGCCGATGGGACGCTCTCACTGAGGACGGAGCCCGGGACAAGCTGGGGCCACAGCCACCCTGGCCTTGGGCAAGGTGTTGTCTGCCAGGAGCTCCCTGGAAAAACCCTCCCAAGCCTGAGGACCAGGGCAGCCCCTGGGACCCCTCCCAGCAGCCCTGAACTCCCCCTCCACCGAGGGATCCACCTTGTCTCCTGGCAATGTCACTGGGGACCCGGCGTTTGGGGAGCAGAGCCCCTAGGACTCCAATGCCTGAGAACGTGCCAACTGGCTGACCCCCGGAGAGCAGGGGCCAGGGGGCAGGGGGAGGCACGGCCTCCCTAGAATGGTGGTAGGTATTCTCACTCTTCCTGGAACTCCATGAGCTCAGAGGGAGGAAACCCACCCGAGACTTGCCCGGGCTGGGACCCAGGGCCGTTGGGGCCTTTGCACCAGGCAGGCTGGCGGGAGGAAGGGCCACACCCCCGGGAGTCAACTCGCAGGAGCCCCTCCAAGTACAAACTGAACCGGCAGGGCCTCCTGCCCCCAGGAGCCTGGCACAGCCTGATCGATCCCAGAGCAGCGAAGGGGTGGCCTGGCTCCCTCCATCAGGTAGCTGAAGGCGGGCGCTTTCCTTGCTTCGGGGTGTCCCTGTGAGAGCCTGGAGGGCCATATGGACCTGGACAGCCCTTGGCTGCACCAGGACATGCTGGACTGGCCCCACACAGGCATCCGTGAGCCTGGCTTGCAGCCCCCTGCAGACCCCGCCTGGCCCAGGAGGCTTGGCACACCCCAGACCTCACGAACCCTCGTAAATCCGGGCAGCTCTTCCCCAAGACTACTCTTGGCAGGCCCGGGACAAGGCTCTCCAGCGCAGGGTGAGGTCCGCGTCCTGGATCGCAGCCACACGGGCGGCTGGCAGACAAGGAGACGGGCTGGGCGCCCCCCTCCCCCGTTGGAATCACAGAGCTAGTTGTTTCGGGGATCTGGGTCCTCGTGAGAAGCTCAATCTTCCTCTTGGCCCCAGACTCATCCCCAGGGCCCGGCAGCGGGTGCACCCAGCCTGGTGAAGGCCCGAAGCCGGCTGCATGTGCCGGGGCGGCCCCAGCTGGGGGTGAGGCCGCCCCTCGCCTGCTCTAGCTCCCCACAAGCATTTCTCTCTTGAAACGGTCAGCTAACCGGACAACCCCGCCTGGTGCCTGCAGGGCAGCACCCACCCAGCTCCCAGCTTGGCTGGGCACCAGGGCCCGAAAAATGCCGTCAGCCACCCCGAAACCCAGCTCTGGGATTCGCCCGGGAGGAAACCATGGCCCCAGATTGGACCCGATTTGCCTACTGAATAGGCCTTGGGCAGGGGTGGGGGGCCGGGGAAGGAAGACTCTGGCTGGCCAGCCAGTGTCCTGGGGCCCGAGATTTGCTCAGATGCAGCCCCTGGAGGGGGGGGGTGTGGGGGGGTGGTGCCTGGCTGTGCCCCAGGGCTGGGGCGCTGTCTCCACCTTCGTGGGGCTCCTGATGCCCACATCCTCTGAGGAGGGCCCGGGGCGAACCCCACTCCTGCCTCGGCCGAGGCCCTCCCGCACGAGACCCCAGACGTACAGAAAGCAACACACAAAACGCGGCCCAAGTAGATAAAAAGCTTTTTTTTTTTTTTAATTTTATCAAACTGGTCTGTACAAAAGTTAGCGTTGCTTGGTCAGAAAGCAGCAGAACACACAGCAGGTAGTGGCGGCGGACGGCCAGACTCCACGCGGAGCGGCAGCGTCGGCGTGAGAATGAGCTGTCGTTCCCTGCCCGCACGCCCAGGAAGAGACAGGCAAAAAAAAAAAAAGAAAAAGAAAAAAAAATTGTTTCTAGAAAAAGGTAGGAAAAAGTAGAAAAAGTAAAAAGAAGCGACTTCTCATACGTCTCTGTATGTACAAAGTTGAAAGGCACAAGTTTCCATGAAGTAGGCGCCATCAGTGCTCGGCACACAGCGGAAGCAGGGGTTACTCCTCTAAGACTAAGCCTCTAAACACTTTAGTGGACAAGGTTTTAGCTTCACAGCTTGTAGGTGGCATCTGGTCCCTAAGAGCCCCGATGAACGAGCCACTCTGTCCCAGGAAATCCCCGTCCTGGGCGGCGACCAGCTGGAGCCGCGGCCCTGCCACCGGGGCCGGGGCACCCCAGCCCGGTCAGAGACACTGCAAGGCAAATCCCTTCTCCTCCCTGGGCGGGGGCGGCGGGGGGGGGGGAGGCCCCGGAGGGGCCGGAGCTTGGGGGGTCGGGGGCTACCCCACCTGTCCTCCCAGCCCTTGTGCTCAGCAACCGGCCTCCGTTTTGTCTTCAATTCTACTCTCAGCACGAATGACTTCGTTAATTAAAGATAAAATAACACAGAACATAAATACACTTCAACAGCTTCCCAAACAAATCGAATGTCTTTAAGCTTCAAAAATAAAAATTAAAAAAATAAAATAAAAAGAGAGAAGTGTTAGTCGCAGCCAAACCTTGCCAGGAAGAGCTTGACGGCAGGGAGCACCTCAGAGCTGACGCGCCGGTCCCCAGAGGGGCTCCTGCAGCGGGGTCCCCTGGAGTTCTCCACGCACGTGAGGCCGGCGGGGACCCTGGAGCTCAGGAGGCTGGAGACCCCACGCCTCTTCCTTCCTTTCTGTTTCGTGCTGTGGCTGCTCCGTCCACCGAGATGCACACCCAAGGCGCTGGTGTCGGCAGGGAAGGGGGCCCCATGGCGGTCCTAGGTTCCAGAGTCGCCAGCCACGGTGCAGAGAGCGGGGGAAAGGGGCCCTGTCGGCCGCAGGGAGCGTGGCGATCGGAGCCCCGCACGGCTACAAAGTGAGGCTTCCCGGCACACTTCAGCCTGCGCCTGCCGGGTGCCACCGGCCCTCCCTCTGCGAGACCGGAGGCTCCCTCCGTCCTAGCCGAGATCCAGGCTGTCCCTCACCGACGCCAGTCCCCTCCTCGGGGCCACGGCGCCCTCAGGGTCTGGTCAGGGTCGTGTACACGGGCTGGTCCCAGTTGCCGGGCGGGCTGTGGGCAGGCGGCACAGAGAGGCCGCTGAGCAGGGGTGAGGCGTAGGGCCGACGAGAAGGGTGGAAGTAGGGGCACTGGTAGAGGCTGGACGGGCAGCCGGGGTACGGGCTGTAGTAGCTGGGGGCCTGCAGGTCGGTGTAGTCGCCCTGCGAGCTGGGGAAGGAGCTGGTGCCCGCGGCGGGGGTGGCCGCGGCGACGCTGGCCTGGCCGCTGTAGGAGCCGAAGTCGGCGCGGCCCGGAGAGCCGTGCGACTGGTCTCCGTAGTGGCTGGGGCTCAGCTGCTCCGTCTTGATGTGCGGCCGCGGGGGGCCCGCCTCGGGGGGCGACGCGGAGGCTGACGGGGCTCCCTTGTGGGCCCACACGGGGGACGCCCCGATGCCGGCGGCCCCCGCGTGTGAGTAGGAGGCGGCCCCGTAGGAGCTGCCGGCGGGCTGGCCTGGCTCCGCGGGCAGGGCCGAGTGGCCGTTGAGGGGCAGGTACTGGTCGAACTCGTGCACGTCAAAGGTGTCCATGTTGCCCATGACCTCGCTGCTCAGCTCCGAGATGTCCACGTTGCTGAAGTCGATGTTCTGACGCCCGCCGTCCGCCAGGCGGCGGCCTTCCAGCTTCAGCTCCGGCTTGCCCCCATGGTGCAGGTCCGTCTTGGGAGTGGTGGGTGGGGTGGGTGGCCCGTGGGTCTGCCCTGGGGACAGAGCACGTTCCAGAGATGAATGCCCCTCCTGTGGGGGACCGGGAGGCCGGCGACGCGCACCCAGAGGAACACAAGCCCGCTAACTGCCCCAGGTAGAAATCAACGGCTTTTTGTTTCTGTATGTTTCCCAGAAATTCCAGCACAGCCAGACCCAGACCTCACTCCTTGGCCGAGGACATTCCCTTAAGCACTGTTCTAGGGCAAGAGCTGGGGCTGTGGAGGCCCCACCGTGAAGACCAAGGTGGGGGAAAGAGAAGGAAGTGCCTGGCCCCCTGCACACGACCACAGCGGGACCCACACAAAACGTGTTCTCCCGGAGGCTCACAGCGTTGGCCAGCTTGACCGAGACTGCTCGGCTGGCCAGGGTTCTCCCCGTCTGTCTCATGTTAAAGCTGGGCAGCTGACCGCCACGCCAGGGGCAGGAGTGCTGGGTCAGCAGCAGCAGGAAGGCCAGTGGATGCAGAAACGCCTTCAGGCAGAGCAGAACACACCCCCGCATCACCCACCGCCGGGCCAGGGCAAAGCTGTGAGACCCTCAGTGCTCGGTGGGGGCTAAGCAGACCCCCGGCCGCCCAAGTGCATCGGGAACCTGGGATTATCTCAGAGCCACCTGCCTTGGGAGTGAGCCCCACTTCCCACCCCCACTACCCATCTCAGCGGATGCCGAGACCCCCCACTTCTCCTGCTGGGGCAGGCACCTGCTGTGGGGCCCCAGGAGCCCACCTGTGTGGTCGCTGTGGTGATGCGGGTCACCCAGGCCTGCATCGGCCTTGTACACGGCACTGCTGGGGTGGGGGCCCAGCTCGGGTCCGGAGTCAGAGTCACCTTGGCCCGTCTTCACGCTCTTCCTGCGGCGTGGCTGGTACTTGTAATCCGGGTGGTCCTTCTTGTGTTGGACCCGCAGCCGCTCTGCCTCCTCCACGAAGGGCCGCTTTTCACTCTCGCTCAGCAAGCTGCAGCACCGAGGGCAGAAGTGGGACGGCCCGGGTCCCCATGCTGCCCCGGGGGCAGGGCCTCACCCACCCCCACACTCACGGGGAGGCCCTCCCCTCGCCAGGGACAGGGTGCTCAGGCCGGCGAGGGGTTCTGGTGGGGTCTGTTCTCACTAGGGTCACAGGAACATGCTACAACAAGACCCACACCTTTCCATCTCCATCATCCTCTTACTTCCCTTTGCTCAGAGCCTGTGTAAGTCCCCTCCCTTTGGGGCTTTCTAAGGCAGGCGGGGAGGAGGCAGAACCCAGTGGAGAACACACCAGGGACAAAGCGAGACTTCCTGGGAACGGGCAGGGATTCCATGGGCATCTGGGCTTCCCAGACCCCCAGGAACACTGGCAAAACCCGTGTGATCCTCACTGAGGCCCAGAACACACACGGTCTTCTCAGACATTTCCAGAAACTCACCTCCAACCGCCTATGGGACAGGCCGCAGGGCTGCCAGAGTCCACTGTGCCCAGAGCAGACAGAGACAGGCAGAGGACAGATGTCCCAACTCCCAGTGCCCACTCCCAAGGAGAGGGGCAGGAAATGGGAGCCAGTGCCCCAAACCCACAGCCATCCATTTTAAACCCAAGTAGAAAAGAACACATTTGGTGGGGATAGGCAGTTCTCAGCACCACTGCTGTCCTACTTTCTGCAAAAACGTCCAGCTTCGCCATCCCCAAGTATGTGCACAGCGTGCCCGCGCTGGACCCCGCCTGTATCTCGTATCCTTCCCTGCACAGGGTGCAGAGGTGGGAAAGGAGGAAAAAGCTGTGGGGGCCGTCCCAGCTGAACAGACATGCACCCCTCCAACTGCCTTGACTTCCCCATATGGTGGTCAGAGTGGAGGGGAGCCCTTTCCAAAGAGGGACACTTCCAGAGGGCACTACCCTGCCTGCTACTGTGTCCTGCTTCCAGACAGAAGCCACCTTCCCTTGGAGAGGGCCAGGCCTCCAGACTCTGGGGCCGCTCACGCGTGGGGTCCCCAATCCCCACATGCCATCCCAGCCTTCGGCAGGCCGTTGGCGACTGAGGGAGCGTGCTAGGGGTTGCACACTCGCCCGCAGCCCTCTGCGGCCCTGACCACCTGCGCAGCCCGGGCGCCGTCTCTCCAGTCAAAGAGGGCTTTCCCACTGGGACTGGCCCTGGGAACAGCCACTGGGAGCAGAGCAGTGGCCGGGCGCGCGGGGCCACCTCCAGGGCCCCTGCGCACCTCCCCCAGAACCGCTCGCAGCCCGCCCCCGCGGCTGCGGGCCGGTCCCTGCGCACACACGCACACACACCCGGGCACCGCGCACTCACCGCCACAGCTTGCCCAGCGTCTTGCTGAGCTCGGCGTTGTGCAGGTGCGGGTACTGATCCGCCAGCTTGCGGCGCGCCGCCTGCGCCCACACCATGAAGGCGTTCATGGGCCGCTTCACGTGAGGCTTGGCCTTGAGCGCGCCGCCGCCGCCCCCGCGCACCGGCATGGGCACCAGGCTCCAGTCGTAGCCCTTGAGCACCTGCGACACGGCGTCGCGGATGCAGGCGGGGAAGCGCTCGTCCGCCGCCTCGGCCGCGTCGCCCCGGACGCCGCCCCCCGCGCCCGCCGCGCGCCCCAGGCCCTCGGAGCCGGCAGGCGACGGCGGCGCGTCCGAGTCCGAGTCCTCCACGTGCGACATGGAGCTGGCGGTGCCGGACGGGCTGCAGGGCGGCTGGGCGCGGGCCTCGCTCATGTCCAGCATCGGGGCCACGCGCGGACGGGCGCGCACCGGGACCCGCGGGGCCGCTGCTCAGCTGCGCCGCGGCCGCTCCGGGACCCGAGGTCGCCGCGCCGTGGCCCGACCTGCGTCCCCGCCGCCGCCGCCGCCGCCCGATCCGGGCCTCCCCGCTGCCGCCGCCGCCGCCGCCGCCGCCGAAGCTCCGTCCCGACCGGGGACCCGCAACAAGTTTCTTTAAGCGGCGGCCGCGAGGCCCCGCCCCCTCCCCGGCTCCTCATTGGCTCGCGCGCGCCCCGCTGCCCCGGGGGCGGAGCCTGGCGCCCGCCCCTCCCCCACCCGAAGAAAGTGCCGCGGTTCCCTCTGCGCCCCCGCGCGCCCCGCCCGGCGCCGCCCCGCGCCTGGGGCGCCTTTTCCAGTCGGGTCGGGGAGGGAAAGGGGTCGAGAACCGGGGACGGCGGGGCGCTCCGGGGTGTCTCTGCGAGGCGCGTCGCGGCTCCTGCGGGTCCCGCCCCCGGCCGGGTCGCCAAGCCCCGGGAAGCCCGCTCCGCTTGGAGGCGGGTCCTCCAGAGCCTCCCCCACAGCCGGTCCTGAGCCCCTACGTCTCGCCCGCAACCCAGAGGCGCCGGGGTCAACTCCTGCCAGCCTGCAGCCCAGGGGAGGGTTGGCTCGGCCGTGTAGCCTCAAAGCCCGGGCTCCCCGCCCGCAGGGCCAGCGCGCCGGGCAAGACCCTCCAGCGCGCCCTTGGTTTGCGCGCCGCGCACGTCCAGGTAAAGCGCGCCCAAGGGCCGCGGCTCGGAGCTGGACGACCCCAGGTCCCCCGCCCAGTCCGGGTATGAGCGGGGAAAGCGCGGGCGGGGGAGCGGCCCCAGGAGCCGGGCAGCAGAGGGAGGCGGGAGCCCTGGGCAAGGACTGAGCTGACCCTACTTGCGGAGTCCCTGGGGCCGGCCGGCGGATGGCGTGGCCGGACGCGGGGGCCTAGGGCCTTCCGGGCCTGACCGGGGGTGGGGGGGGCCGCTGAGGCTCTCCGGCGGGGCGGCCCTGGGTGGTCCGGCGAAGGTGATGGCCGCCCCGGGACGCCTTCGGTGGAGGAGGTGGGCGCGCCAGCCTGGAGGGAAGGGGGCGGGCTGTGCTGCCCGGCTTGGGGCGGCGGGGTCGGAGAGGGGACATTTCTCCGGAGGCTAGAGCCAGGCCACGGCTCCGAGTCCCCGCCCGAGGCCGCCCCCGCGAGTTGGCCTTGGGCCTGGCAGTCCCAGAGGGCAGCTCAGATTCTTTTGCCAAACCCTTGGGGAGGCGACGAACCAGCCGCCCAGAGGTTCGCCACAGGCCCTCGGGTGGCCGAGTGGGAACACGTGTGGCTCTGAGCTGTGGCTCGCGCGCCCTGGGTGACCCTAGGCAAGGACGCCCGATTCCCCAGCCGAGCGCCCCTCCTCAGAGTCTTGGACCCCAGTGCCACTGGCCGCTGCAGCGAAGAGGCGATGCCCGGAGCGGAGTGGGTGTGCTACCAGAAAACTCCAAATTTAAAGTGGGTGGGTCCCCGAGGAGTCTTCCCAGTGCTCAGATACGGATCCCGGGTCCACCACCGAGCCCCGGACTGCCCAGGGCAGGCCTCCTGGCCCCACCCAGTCCTGCCCTCACTGCCGGGTTGCCGATTCTTTAGCTCGCTCGTGGGCCTTGGAGCCCTGTCCGTCTGGGCTGCCTGTCTAGGGATGAAGCCTTCACCTCAGGGACTCTGGGGGCTGCCCAGGGAGTCCACAGGTATGCCAGCCTCTCTGTAGGGACACCTCAGAGTCTAAGAGGGAGGATCCCAGGCTGGCATACATCCCGTCACCTGCAGGTGACCCCCAAGGCACAGGACAGGCTCGGCTGCTCGCCCTGCATCAGGGAACCTGATATTGTGCGTTATGGCCACGGGGATGGGGCGCGGTTGCTGTCTAAGGTGAACAGCGCTGATGGAGGGCCCCAGCACGGCAGAGCTGAAGCCTCTGGGCTTGGCCTGTGCTCTTGTCTCCTGTCCTGTGGCCTCCCTTGGCTCTGTCACCTGCCGGGGGACATCCTTACCTGCTCGTCTGCAGCGGCCTCCCCTCGAGGTCCTGCCCTCCAACTGGGGTCCCCACTCTGCAGCTGGAGGACTGAGGGAGGGCCCAAACGGGGATCACCTGAGCGTACGCATCCATCTTACTGGCCCGTGGGGACCCATTGCAAATGCAAGCGGGAGAAGGGTTGAGGTTGGCAGACCTGGACCCCCGAGAAAACAGGTCCCACCCCTCCCTGCATCCAGTGTGCTACTGGGCACCGGATCTGCTGTGCACAGAGACAGGAAGCACAGACGGCGTGGGAGGCATCGGGTAAGGCAGCCTCTCCCTGCTCCCCACTGACCCAGAGGGTCATGGGCTGGTGACCGCCAGGCAGGGGGAGTCCCGTGCCAAACCCAGGTGGTACAGGTCCTAGGCCCCACCCTCAGCTCCACGGGGCTGCAGCCACTGCCCGGGGATTGGTAGGGCTGGTGGGCCATGCCTGTCATGTATGTACGGCTCATGACTCCTACAGGATGGGTAGGGAGGGCAAATCCTGCCAGGCCTGGACTCGGCCTGGCTGTGTGTGCCCTTCCCCACAGGGCAGCATCCAGGTGTAAGCCCACCGGCCCAGCGCGGGCTGTGGACACATAGGGTGGCACGCAGACGTACTCCACAGCCTCCTGGCCTTCTGGAAGCCCCGTATACTTACCAGCGTGCCATCCAGCCTCCTCTTCCATTAGTGCTGACCTCATTGCATGCCCTCAGTGCCTAGGCAGGCCTTGAGCGGGTACGCGGGTATAGCGTTCAGAGTAAGGGGTGACTGCGGTTGCTTCCTGTGTTCCTCAGTAATGATGAAGCATCTGTTTTGTGCCAGGGGCTTTAGTGGGCAAACACCAAGGAGATGCAACACTCACCACAGCGAGGGGTGTGTGTGTGTGTGTGTGTGTGTGTCTGGGAAAGGGTCTTTTGAGGAGGCAAAATTCAGCTGAGACCTGAAGCTTCCAACTTCTGAAAGAAGGAGGAAAGACCATTCCCTCAATGGCAAGGAGGTTGCGGGGAGGCAACATGTGCAAAGACCCTGAGGCAGCAGAGAGCATAGGGTATCTGAGAAAGAGTGTAGCTACAGTGATTTAAAACTTGAGGGACAGCTCTGTGAACCTTCTCTCCGTCCACCTCCTGGCTGTTCCTTCCTGCCCCACCCACCCCAACTTCTCCCGGTGGCCTTTGCAGTCTCAGGGATGTGATCCGATAGGCCAGGTGTACACCATATCCCTGCCCCCGGGGCGTAGGAAGAGGCCGATGGAGATGAGGATTCTAGACCTACACCCTTGGCAGGGCCCCAAGGGCACCTGTGAAGAAGGGCATACAGGCTGGCAAACACCCCGTGCCGGCGAGCCCGGGCTGGTCCAGGCCCGGAGGGTTCCAGGCAGAAGACCCCCGACCTTCCCACCTGTTGGCTTTTAGGGAAGCTCAGAAAGCCCGTGCCTACATGTGTGCACCCCATCGGTGCACGTGTGTGCACCTGTGTGCATACACGCCCCCGTGCAAGCACATGTGTGTGCGCCCGGGGGTGTGTGTGTGCATGTGCCCCTGTGTGTGCGCACGTGTGTTCACCTGGGTTGTACATGCCCGTGTGCATGTGTGCCAGTATGTGTGCACGTGTGTGCTCACCCAAGTAAATGTGCGGGCATGCCCATGTGCGTGTGCCGCTACATGTACATGTGTGTGCTCATGTGCATGTGTGTGTGTGTGCGTGTGTGGTGGGCCCTGGAGAAGCTGAGTGGGAAGGAAGGGCTGCCCACCATGGAAGTGGGCATTGTGCTCTCACTGCTCGCAGCGCCCTGACGTCTCTGCCCACCCCCTGCCCAGCCCAGATCTTGGACAGCCTGGGAGGCCAGGTCCGTAGTGTGTATGGTCTTTCAGAGAAAGGCACTGGGGGTGGGCCACAGGGGCTCTTGAGCCCCAGGGACGGCATGTCCCCTGTGTGTCTGCATTCGTGACCTGGGCCTTTCCATGAGCCAGCCTGAGGCAGTTGGCATCACATCCTGGGACCCCCAGCTCAGTCTCAGAGATTAATTGGTGCTTTTAATTACTGGCTGGTCTGCAGAAACCGAAAGTCCCAGACAAAGATGAGCAATCAGCCCCGAGCAGCAGCTCCATAAAGACAGCCTCGTCCTGCCCCGCTGGGTCTCCGGAGAGAGAGGCGAGGGGGCTCCCAGGGGCTCCAGGAGTCCAGTGTTCCTCAGTAACAGACCATCAGGGCTCCAGGCCAAGCTTTTTGTTCAAACACCCCAACTTAGTTTGCCAGCTGGCATGGAAGTTCTGGTTTGGGTCAAAGCCCTCCCCTTGGTTGGGCTGATGTCCACTTGGGAGCTGGCTGTGTCTGTTCCTGGGCCTTCTCTGCTCTGCGTGTGGAGGACACGAGAGGGAAGATCCCGCCCGGATTCTGCTCCCTCCGCCACAGATCTTGGTGCTGCGGGCCCACCTGTGGGGGTTGCTGAGCGGCTCGCTCCAGAGAGGGGCTCCTGCTCAAGCTAGTGTATCTTCAGGACCCCGCCCAGCCTTTAGGTAGGGGTGGCCCCAGCTCCGTCTCTGCACCTTGCCGCCAGCTCTGAAGCCTCCTGGGAGGAAAGCCACCCTGCCCAGGGATGACTGCTGATGGCCCAGTGGGACCCTCTGTGTGGCCATTCTTGGAAAAAGTTTGGGGAGAGGGCGATGCTGAGCCCCAGTGAACACGGCCTGTCCAGTGACATGTGCTACACAGATGTGTTGAGAACAGCTGTGGTCTCTGCCCAGGCCTCCGGTCACCCCCTGCTGGTAGTGACATCCCGCCCCCCCCCCCCCCCCCCCCCCCCCCCCCCCCCCCCCCCCCCCCCCCCCCCCCCCCCCCCCCCCCCCCCCCCCCCCCCCCCCCGCCCCAACCGGCCCCGGCCTCCAGCTGTGTCTATCCATCTCTCCTCTCCCCGCCCTGGGCCTGGGGGGCTAACTCTGCCAGCGACATTCAGGTTTTGGTGTGTGTCTTTGACGGGAGACAGACGCTGCTTCTGTAGCCAAAAAAACCATCCTCAGGCAGGGTCCCAGGGGTCTCCGAATGCACCCTTCCTTGGACACCAGGTGTCCAGGCCAGGTGCCAGCAATAGCATCAATGGGGGAAACTGAGTCTGCTGAGGTGTTAGAGACCTGGGATCTGCCATCCCAAAAGCCAATATGTTCCCTTCCTTGCTTGAGCACACGGGCTTTGCATAATACCAGGCTCCAGGATCATGGGCCCCAGACCCCACCCTTATTCTGGACCCTGGGCTTTCCGGCTACTCTGGGCGCTTGCCCCCTGGACCCCAGTCCCAAGCTCAGGACCCCTGCCCTTCACCATCAGCTGGGTCCTCGTCCCCGTGCACCAAGCTCTTCTGCGTTCTGGTCACTGAGCTCCTCTAAGAGGCAACGGGGCCTGGAGAGACTTTCCAAGCCCCCTTGCCGGAAAGGAGCCAGGACGTCAGAAGATAACCCTCAGTCCAGAAAAGCGGCTTCCGAGCCCAGATGGGTTCCGGGAGCTGTGCTTGTCCTTCCAAACTCAACTTTCAGATTTAACGAGGCTTCCTGTTGAAGATGCACACGTGGGAAGCCCTCGGGAGTGGAGCCCCACATCCGTCACGACCGAGAAAGGCAAACGTTAGCTTGAAATAAAACTCTCGGAGAGAAAAATCCTCTTTCGGAGTGAGGGGCCCCGGCTGGCTCTGCCCCCACGGAAGGTTCCAGAGACACAGCAGTGCCAAAGGCAAATTAAAACACACCCTGTCAAAAGATTTCCGCTGTCTCCCAAGGATTTATTTTTCGGAACTTGGCGAAGGAGGGTCCAATTAAGACACCCTCAGGCGGGAGCCTTGTGCAGAAGGGAAGAAAGCTGATGGTTCTTGGGAGCCCATCAGGAAGGCTCAGAGCGAGAGTGGCCACCTGCCCTTGCCTTCCACCCTCAGGGTGTGGAAAGGGGCAGGAGGGAGTTGCAGGGGTCCCCCAAGAAGGCGCTGAAATTCTGCAGAAGAGGGTGTCGAGGTCACGGGACCCGATGCCTCTGTCCCCTGTGGCCCTTTGACTTTGGGTGAGTCCGGGCTTACTCTGGGCAGCAGGGGGTTCCGGAATGCCTGTCTGTTCCTCGGGCTCGCCATGGGGCCTGTGTGAGCTGGTGGATGCAGGCTGCTGGGCGTCCAGGAGCCCCCACCTGATGCTTATCGCTGCTCTGGGCCTCCTCGTCAGTCCAAGCTGGCAACTTCCAGAGCCCATCCGCACTGCTGGGGCCGGCTCCACCTTCGAGGAGAGCACCTCATAGGAATGCCACCTGTTCTTTTCAGAAGCGAATTGTCCGCTAGAATCACGGGGCAGGAGTCCTCGGGAAGTGAGGCACAATGCTGGAGGGTGGTGGGCGCAAGCTCCCCAAGCCCATGAAATAAGCAGTTTGGGCCAAATCAGGGGTCTTGGATGCAGATGCCATCTGGGGCCCGGTCGGGAGGGGAGTGGGGAGCCGCTACAGGCCAGGCTGTAAGGCCTCCAGAGAGAGGCCCCGGCCTGCCCGGCATCCAGCCCGCATCCAGCTGCCCCCAGACCTCAGCCGACTGCAGGCGCACGGCCTGAGCCCAGCTCGGAGGGTAGCAGTGTGGCCAACACCATGATTTTTGGTTCGAAGGCCATTTGTTACACAGTATTGTTGTGGTGATGGGTAACTGACACAGGTCTGCAAGCAGAATTCAGCCCACAGTTTGTGTTTCTTTGTGACCTGTTTGTGTGTGTGACCTCCTGCTTGTGACCCCCAGCCTGGGCAGTTTCCAAATCTTCCTTCGGGACAGAGTCTGACTCCAAGAGAAACACTTCAGAGCACGTACTCTTGTCCCATCGGGTTCTACAGCCACGGACTGTAACAGCACGCTGATTTTCTGCTTTCGTCTCCACCTTGCAGTCGTGGCGCACCGGCTTTGCCTGGCCGCACAGAACCACATCTCCTTCTGGGGTGGAGGCACGAGAGGAGAGGCAAGGGTGCCAGGAGAGGAGACGGGCGAGCCAAGCAGAACAGCCGTCCGTGAGTCACAGTTCCCGCAAACCAGCAAATGGCCCAGCACCTGCTCACCCACCCCCACCGGCACCTGCCAGCCTTACCCAGGGTCTTGGCCACTGGACAGTCAGGGTGGGACCAGCCCAAACTGACCACCCCCCCCAGAAGAAAGTGACAGATGTTAGTGCCCGTGGGTTCTGTCCCCCCATCAACAGATGTCAAGACATGAAAAATTGGGGTAAATGAAGGGTGGGCGATTAGGTCGGGCCCAAGCTGGGGTCTTGTGGGTGCCAGAGGCAGCTGCAGACGCACGGCAGGAACAATTGCCCTGAGGCAGCGGGGGCTGCCAAGCCAGGGTGCCTGGGGACAGTTGGACGAGGTGCCGACACGGGGCTCATTCCTCCGTGAAGCCCTCCCGCAGCTGCTGGGAGTACCGCCAGCCTGTGGGCCTGTGTGTGCCTCCGCTCTGGGACGGCACCGGGGGAGCTGTGGATGGCCCCCCCGGGACAGGCCCAGGGGTTCTGGCTTGTCTGTGGGTCCGTGTGACACCAGCCCCAGGCTTGAGCTAACGGGTCGTCTCGGGGAAGCCTCCCTTTCTCTCCTCTCATCTTCTTCTGGGCTCTTTCTCGATTGCTCTGTCCAGGCGGGGCTCTGCACCAGTCCCTCAGGAACCAGGCTTTTTCCTCCAGCAGTTTTTGGCTTGAAAATGTAGGTTTAGGAGCCCTCCCCCTACCCCCAGGCTCCTGGTGTGGGGGAGAGGCCTCTCCAGAGATAGACCCCCGCATTCCTGGGGCTTGCGGGCGTTGAAGTGAAATTCACAGGCCAGAGCATGTAAGCATTTGGAAGTGTGCGCTGGGTGGCTTTCCCCGTGCCGCGCAGCGGTCACCTCTGTCTGGCGCTGGAGTACTTTTGTCACTCCCCGCCCCCAGCCCTAGACAAGCACCAGTCTGCTTTCTGCCTCTGTGGCCTGCTTATCCTGGATGTGCCGGGCGTGTCACACACGGTGAACTGGACCACTCGTGGCCTGTGCATCTGCTGCTCCCACTGGGCTTGACTTGCAGCAGGCGTCAACGTTTCTCTCTGCTCTCCGGCTCAGAAATAAACCAGCGCGCTTCTGATTAAATTCGGGTGGAAACAGACCAGCCCCGAGCCGCTGGCCAGCCTCTCCTCAAGACAAGCCCTGCTCTGTCAGGTCTGCTCCCTTGTGCGCTCTAGAACCTCAGACTTGCTGGACCTCTGCAGTCAGCTCCCAGGAAGGCAGGTCCCGGAGGAAACAGAAGGACATGAGCTCCCCGCCACCCTCTCCGATGGCCTCGCCCACTCTGGGTAAACCCGGAGAGGGAGCCTGGAGCCCAGCGAGCTGGATGCTGGACAAGGGCCCTTTTCTGCTCTACACAATGCCCCATTGTGCCCTTCTCTGGGGAGAACAATGCAACTCGGGCCAGGGGAAGCTGAGGACAAAGGGCCCTTTGTGAGGACTGTCCCCACCTGAAAAGCAGCACCCTGGGTCACACCTGATGGCAGAGCTGTCCTTCCTTGCCTTCTGTCCCTTGAGCACCTCCTGCATCCGGGGGAAGGCAGGGAAGCTCGAGTGGGCTTGGGCTGAGGGGTGCCGAATTCTCCCTGCTCTCCCCCAGACAGCTGTGCTAACCCATCCCAAACACAGCACCCGGATCCTGCAGGGGAGGTGCGGATTGGAGCTTTGCAGGAAAGACCTGGAAGCATGGACCGGGACTAACTGTCCCCCAGATCCCCAAGGCTGGGAGCCCTTGGGCACATGGTTTCCTGCTGGGGGCTCACAAGAATGCAGAAAATGTTTGTGCCCACCCCTCCACCCCCACTGCCAATCTTTTACATGTCCCACTTTGCAGTTGGGCTCTGAAGGGAGAACTTTTCACTGCAAAAAAGGGGGGAAGGCACTGCTTAAAAACTCTCACTATAAGATGCACGTGTGTTATCACTCCAGCAGTGCAGGGGGCGGACAGCCGGGGGCTGAAGAAAGGTTCCAGAAGTTGCTGGTCTGGCCTAGATTTGGGGGAGCCTATGTCCAGAGCCAGTCCCCGCCCTCGCAGAGCTCACACTGCAGGTGGTAAGGACATGATCAGACGAGGCTGATCATTTGGCCACACAAGTATCCATAATTTATACATCAAAACACTCAGAACGAGATGTCAAAAGAAAACACCCAGGACAAACATTTGCAATGTACACACGAGAACAGGATCTTTAATATGTAAAGAGCTCTGAAGAATAAGGAGAACCCACACGAGCGTCGGTGATGTGCTTCCAAGCACCTCGCAGTGCGCCCGCTAACCATCAAGGGTGTAATGCCCACGCCGTCCCACACACCCTGCGTTCTTCTAAGGAGCGCCTGTGAGCACGTGGCACGCGTCTCCTGAGCCGCGCCCGGGCCGCTCTGTGCTCAGAACGTGGAGTTGCTGGTGTTCTCACCAGGGTTCCGCTTGGGACCTTGGTCGGTAAGTTCTTTCCTCTGAATCCTCGGGGCGCCGGCGGTGCCATCGTGAGAGCCTGTAGGGGTGCTGTCTAGTGGGACTTTGCTGACCTGAGCTGAAGGATCTGGCTGGATTTCAGGACCCAACTGCTGACTGTGCTCTCCCTGTTGGCTGTGTGACTGTCACCCCAACATCCTCCCAGGACAGCAGAGATGAGGGCATGGGAAGGGGCACCTGTAGACCCCCGGCCACACACGCTGAGCTGTCAGTGGCCGCCTCCAACCCTTCCTCTCCTGGAATGCGACTCCATGCACCGCAGGAGCACGCACAGGGAGTGCAGCACCCACGAGGGTCCTCTGCTGCCCACGCGGACGCTGACCAGGCCCACCCCGGTCCTGTCCGGACACAAGTTTTCCAACAACCGTAGAGAGAGGGTCCAGGAGGGCAGCCGCGTGGGTGAGAAAGTGCACCGGGAGCTTCTGCCACACTGGCTGATGAAAGCGCCAACGAGGGAATGGGCGTACACGCTGGTCCGCCCACGTACGCCCCCTCTTGCCCTCGCTGCTGCAGCACGCCGTGCGGCCTGCGGGGGGCGCGCGCGCTCCCCGCCCATGGGCGTGGCCAGCCCGGGCGGGAGCCACCTCCCTTTCTGGGCGGGGCGTCCGGGGGCTTGGAGCCTCGCGCGCATGCGCACTGGCGGCCCCGCGATGGCGGCCCCCGAGGAGTCCCTGAGGAGGCGGAAGGCAGGGAATGCGGGCGCCGAGCCTGGGTCTCCGCCGGGACGGGGGCCGGGGCGCGACCCCACGGGCTGTAATGCCCGTCTCCGAGCGGGCACTTTCTGGCTGACCAGGATCGTGCTCCTGAGGGCCCTCGCTTTCGTTTACTGTGAGTCCGCGGGGCCCGGGGCTCCCGTCACTGTGGCCCCTTCGCACGCGCCCTCGTCCCCCAGACCGTCCCCGACGCCGGGACAGCCCGTCGCCCAAGACAGCGCCCTCCCCGCACTCTTTGCCCCCCCCCGGGCCCCCCGTCTCCCCCTTTCCCCCGACGCCCCTCCCCCGGCACGTGCCCCACCCCTG